>PVJI01004470.1:0-108034 GCA_004026765.1 Micronycteris hirsuta | reverse complement strand
GGGGGGGGGGGGGGGGGGGGGGGGGGCGGGGGGTGGGGGTATGGCCAAGACAGAAAGAAGACACCTGACAGATTGATCTGTCTTTCCTCCCAGCCATCAGCACATTTCTCTCCACTACTGCTTCCCCTGCCCATGCCCCCATCCAACCCACACACATCTACCCTTTAGGAATTTAGAGCCTCTTTGTAAAATTAGAGATTGAAAGAGATGCAAAGGACCTAAAGATTGTCTAGACATAATCATTTTGCTTTATAAAATGAGGAAATGAAAGCTCAGATAGGGAAGGAAATTCTCTAAAGTCAAACAGCAGAGAACCCAGGCGTGGTGGCCGTGGAAATTCACTGCTGAGATCTTCTGCAAGAGAACCTACTACGGGGAGCATAGCAGACTGACAGCCCTGGCTTTCCTTTGCCTTCCAGATCCCCACTGTGCCTACAGAGAGCCCACGTTACAGGCCTGTGCTGCTCCCAGAAAATGACTAAGCACAGTACAGGTCCTACAACACAGAGGACTCCTTCTACAGGGAGTTTTGGCTCAGGGACTCATTGCTGGCATGGTTAAAACTTCCTTAGAACAGTCTGAGCCTCTCCCTGCACAATCCTACTTCCTTTCCTTCTTCTTTCATAGGTATCACACCTGCATCATGGTCAGAGAGATTTTCCTTCCTACTCATGTTCTCTTTCCTTTACCCTTCACAGGCATTTCTCACCACCCAAATCTCTCGCTTGTCTAATCATATCTCAGCATCTGCTACTCAGGGATCTCAAATTCACATACCTGCTCTCTTGCCTTACAGTTGATTAATACCCTCTTCCCCACACAAACATAATTATGTATTTATTCAATGGCTCTATCATGAGTCTCCTCTGCAAGACTTTTTAAAACATATGTTATTCCTGAAAGTAAAATTTTCCAGAGAGTTGTGATGGTCTTTATTTTGCTCTCACTTCCCAGAGTCTCATGTGGGATAACTTCAGATAAGCCTTTCCTAGACAAAAGTGAATGATGGTGATAGCCTCCTTCAGCCATGGGGACCTTAAGTTATGCAAGAGCAACATTCAGAACTCTTGTTGAGTTCTTTCCTGGGACTATTTCAGTCTGTCTGTTTCATCCCCTTAAACTCCATATTAATATACTGTTTTCCAAAGAGGGCTGCCCTGATTGCTGTTATTGGAGGGGTTGGGCCAGAATTTAAAGAAAGGATTATTCCTGTACAAATTCTGATTAAAATGGGCTCCCTTAACATCAGCTGAAAAGATTAACCACTATCCAATCTCCTATAGCCAGCAAGTCTTCGTAAATAACTCCCAATCTCTCTACTGTGAGTTTATCTGCCGAGGATTAAACTGAGAGGCTGCTCCCAAAACCTGTATTTAAAAAACCACAAAATATAGCCCTGGTTGCTGGCAGCTGTTGAGCTCAAAGAAGAGATCTAGAAATCTCTCTCCAACCAAGTCTAGAGAAATAGTAGTAGAGGGTTAGGTGGGGAGGGAAATAAAAGGGGGCTGCCTAAATTAGTGCCTGGAGGGTTATGAGTTGTATTGAGTTACTGGATACAATTAGAAACATAAGGAGAGTTTCATCTTCACACTGTTTTAATGGGAAACATCCCAATATAATGTAAAAACTACGAAAGACCTGTTTGAGTTCAGCCAAAATTGGTCACTTATCACTTACAGTGATAGTTTTCTGCTCTGGAAAGAGAAATAATACTGATGATATTACTTGTCTCACATTGAGAATATGATTCATGTGTTAGGTTTTAGAAACTATAACCTGCTTGTGGGAAAGACCACTGAAATTCACCAACAGCTGTTTTTTGTTGTTGTTCTTCTTATCTAGAGTATAAGGTGCAGCTGGGCATATGGTCCCTCAACATCAGTCACGGATGGCTGTGTGACGAAGTTCAGGTCCTTTCTGTATGGTAACTTACAGGTCACACTCTTTGTGAGCAACCTTGTGCCCACCTTTTTCTCTCTCCACCCATAGCCTACCCCTATCACTGTCCTTCCTTCTGGCTGGAATGAGTCTGTGAAGGCAGGAGCAAGGTCAGCCATCTTAGAGATGAATAAAAGCTGCATTTCAAGGGAAATAATCTTCTGTCTTAAGCCACCATTATTTTGGAGTTATTTGATACAGTCACTAAAATGATATCTTAGCTACTATACCACTCTACAAATATAAATTATTATTATTGTTATCATTAATGTTATTCTGGTAGCTGCAGATGAGCAGGGCAATCTCTAGGCCCTATAATCTACATGGTCCTGAAATAGAATTCCAAGTTTTAGTCTCTAACCTCAACAGATTCCATAAACCATAGGACTGCTTTCATTTTGATTCTGGTTTAATCCAAAGAAAACTTTAATAATATTGTTTTGAAGTGTTTCTCCATCCTAAGTGCTGTCACATAGATGAGGGCTGCTAAATCCCTTCACCTTCCTCTTCATCTTTAGGTTTCCAAGACTTTTTTTCCCACAGTGCTTGAACTCGCTAATTCTCAAAATCCTTTTCTTTCTTCTCTCACTTAACTATATGTCTTTTCCCTCCTTCCTCTGTCCTCCATTTCCAAAAAGTTTTCCAATCTTTTCTCCATTTTATTCTCCCCCAAACTTATACATATTTTAATATGCTAAATGAATAGCCTCAATCTAAAACTGTAGGAAATATTTTTCAAATTTACTATCACTGGAGTTTTTGCCAAAAATGCATATTCCAGAGTAGCCATGCCTACTAAATAAAAATATGTGGATATAGCCCTAAAACTGGCACCTTAGCAAGCTCTCTTACCCTCCACACAAACACATACCAAGCAGTTCTGATGCATGCTAAAATTTAAGCACCACTGAGCTCTCTGAGAGCCATCCATAAAGTGTTTCCCACTTATGGGAACACTTTAATCTAAAATTTAAAATGCTACTGAACAGTCTTAGAGGAAAATATCATAGGATTGCGACAGAAGAGAAAGGGTATCAGAAAAGAGCATGGAGTAGGGAAGCAAATTGGATTATCAACAAATTTCAAATTATTGAGCTCATTGAGTCATATCTAATACTTCTTATGTTAAAAAAATTGTTCCTTGTGACTAGTTTTAGTGGTTCCTTTAGAAAGTTAAACTTGTCCCTTTGTTGTAGCCCACAGAGCTGACTAAGAACAACCGGTTCCTCCTTGGGCCTTCACAGAATGAAGAGTGGCTTGCAGGTCACGGGATGGAATGGAGATAGTAGCAATACCTTCTGGACCTGTCCTCAGAGACAGATGCCATTTCCTCTGGAAGTATAGCACATTTGCTGGCAAAAGAAATCTCCCTCCAGGGCAGGCAAGGGAGGACAATAGAGCCACGTCACCACCCACCATCTGCCCTGAAAACAGACACCAGCTGACAGAGAGGCGAGCTTAAAATCCTGCTCCCACCCCCACACCAGCGTCAGCAACCTCACTGCCTGACCTCCTGAGTGGGGGCTGGGACAGACAAGGTAGGG
This sequence comes from Micronycteris hirsuta, assembly GCA_004026765.1. Taxonomy (NCBI): domain Eukaryota; kingdom Metazoa; phylum Chordata; class Mammalia; order Chiroptera; family Phyllostomidae; genus Micronycteris; species Micronycteris hirsuta. The sequence continues at coordinate 104,552 of PVJI01004470.1, read as the reverse complement.
ATTAGCCAGAGGGGCCTTTGGGGATCAAGTTCGGAGTCACCCTGCCCAGATTGCTGTAGTTCTCTCATCAGGGTCTCCAAATCATCAAATCCACTCTTATCTGTGAGATGAAGGGAGGAAAAAAAAAAACAGCAGATAAGCAGAGATCAGTGTACAAAAGCCCAGAAAAGCAATTCCATTTCTGTGTGGTCAGACAGGCCGCCCTGTCTCTGGATGTCCAAGGCCCCAGAAGGACTCAGAGACATGGAAAAAGCAACCTCGGATAGCTGGCAACAGAAACAATTTTACACTGTCAAAGCAACAATCAGACAGAGTGCAGAGTCATATAAATAGAAGTCCCAGGGTAAAAGTAGCTTCCCAGAGGGGGAGACATTCAGAGCTGCTCACAAGGGAAAGCTTGATTTTTCAGTGAATATGTTATGCATTATTGTACAGGGAATAGAGTCAGGAGTCCTAGGTTCTGCTATGACTTAGGTATGGTCAAGGGCAAGTTTCTTCCCTGTTAAAGAACTCAGTCTCCTCTCACATAAAATTATAAGATTGGACAAGGAGATCTCAAGGTGTCTTCTCTGATCCATGAAGTATCACAGGCAAAGGTTCAGATTGAAGCTCCCAGAATGCAGAAAATAGACGTGAGGGGTCTGAGATTGAGACAGAGTTGCTAAATCTTAAGAAAATAGAATAGTTTCAGCCCCCTTGTCCCAGTACAACAATGCGACACCTTAATTTACAAAGCATTCTCTGATCTGATGCAATTAGAACCTCACAATAGACCTGTGAAGGAGCTGGAAGAGTTTCTGTTATTCTCACCTGCCCTGAAGTACGCTTAGAGAAGTTAAGTGACATGCCCAGAGCTACACAATGATTTAATGAGGAGCTCTATCTCGAAGTCAGCAGGACTGACACTCAAAACAGGGCTAGTTCCTCTAATTCACGGGTTATCTGAGACCTTGACCAAGATGGCCTTCACATTTTCGCTTAACTAGAGTTTAGACAGCCTTCTTTCAGACTCTAGGCCCCGATCTTCCTTGTCTTAGGCATTTCCTTTAGAAAACTTATAAATTCCTTTGCTGCCCTTTGAGATATAAGTATCTTTAAAGGCCTCTGGCCTAGTTTTACAACATAGGACTATCTTTCACAAGGACCTAGAAGCCATCTATTTGAAATGTAGCCATCAAGGAAGATAGAGCCTCTATTTCCCAGTTTCTGTAAAATGGTAGGAGCTTAACTTCACCAGAATCCTTGCTTGCTCCAAGTTGCAAAACTACTTTCTTACAGATATGAGAAGTTTATTTTAACTTTGGATAAAGCTAATTAAAAAACAGATGGTTTACGACTTCCCCCTAATGTCTGCCAATACTTTTTCACTGGATTACCCCACAGTTTAGAAACCCTCCCACACTTTGTTCTAGCCAAGCAGAGTTAAGACTGAGTTCTGGCCCCTCTCCTCTATCGCAGTAGCCTTGGATAAAATCGTCCTTGCTTGCTGAACTTTGTCCAAAGCAATTTTTGCTTTGCCACCTCCTCAGCACATTTACTACAACCCACTCCATATCCCCTACTTTGAGTTTATAATTTGTTATACAAATCAAGCTTATGATTGAAGTTTTTCATTTATTGAACAAATTTAATAAACACCTGCTATGACCTACTATTGACCTAAGTCCTGACCTGGCTATTTTTCATTAAAATATAGTATTGCATAAAGTTATAGTGAGTATGATCTATGACAGATTCTTTAGAAGTTAGGCAAAAATTTTTCTCCACTTAGCCTACATGGGCAATGCGTGAAAGCCTGCTTAAGCAATGTTCTACTGACTTCAGAAATCACATATTACTTCTTCCCTGCACCAGATTTTGTGCTAGATCCAGAAAGTTATAAAAAAAATTTTTTAATTAATAAATCATATCTGCCTTTATTTTAATCCAAAGACAGAGACTAAATGTTCAGTGGATTATAGCAACCTCTTCATTAACATCTGGAAGAATTCATTTTATTCTAAATGTGAAGGACTTTATGTACATAACAGAGTTTCAAACCCTGGTCATTAAAGGTTAGAGGAGCACATACCATAAACACACACACAAAATAAAAACAGAATTCTGGGACTTCTGGTCAAGATGGAGGTGTAGATAGACATGACTCACCTCTTCGCACAACCACATAAAAATTACAACAAAAATACAGAACAACCATCACTTGGGAATGTCAGAAATTAAAGTGAATGGAAGACTGACAACTATAGAATTAAAGAAACCACATCCATCCAGACTGGTAGGATGGGCACAGACAAGAAGCGGGCTGGTCATACACCCAATGTGGATAAAAATTCTGGAGGGATATCTTGGGAGCAAGGAGTCCCAGACCCACACCAGCCCCCAAGCCCAGCATTCCACTGCCAAGAAGATAAGTCCCCAGAATTTCTGGCTGCAAAAACCAGCAGGGACTGAGTCAGTGGAAGAAAATTCTGGAGCCCCAAGCAGTTCCTCTTAAAGAACCCACACACAGACTGACCTACTCAGACTCACTCCCTCTGAGCTCCAGCTCCAGGGTAGCAGCTTGAAAAACACCAGTGGTATACAGGGAGAAATTGAAATGTCTGGCATCAAGGTCAACAGAGGCCATTGTCCCTTCGCTAAACCCTCCCCCCACAGAGCCAGCAGACTGATGCCATATCTGAGACTCCATCAATCTGGCTAACACAGTTTGACCCACCTTGAAGATCTCCAGAGGCTCTGTCCTACACAAATTATGGGGCCACCTAAGCTTCTTTTCCATATGAATGGCTAGTCTTGGCTCCTAAATCCTATTAAATAGGCAACACCTGGCTTCAGTGAGCCCTGGGGATATCCAGATTAGACTCACAGCTTGGCTTTACCTGGGAATCTCCAAGCCCAGCACAAGCATCAGTCATCTCAGGTTGGTTTACAGCTCAGTCAGGGTGCCCCAGGCAAAACACAGGTGGAGGCTGACCTTGGCCTATATCACCTGGGAAACCTCAGGGCCAGCTCACCCATTGGACAACTACAGATCACACAGGAATTACACCTGGGAATTACAACTAAATTGTAGAGAAATCACCCAGAATAAACAACTGTACAATAGTGGGGAAAAAAGTGTTACAACCATGGACAGACAGAAGAAACAGCTTCACCACAACAGGACTGGTATGGAGTGCAGAGGAGACATTTGAAGGCTGGCTAGCTCCCACAGGCAGCAGCTGAAGTGCCACAGGAATATTTCAGAAGCAGGGTGTGTTCCCCCCTGAGAAGTGTTATGTCTAAACCACAAGTTGGGCTCCCCAGCCCAAAGCACCAGAGCCTAAAAAGAACACAGATAACATCCAGCTGTGAAAAGCAGCAGGGTTTCTCTCTGCCAGGGACAGATGACTGGAGTCACATGGGGCCTATTAAAGGGACAATGCACAAAATTTCATTTGCAGCCCTTACTCTGGGCTCTGGCAAAGGGGGTGGCAGGGTGGACTAGAGACACTTGAGGAGAGACTAGGGATGGTGGCTTTGGGGAGAGAACTGAGGGAGCAGCCACCAGGATATACTGGTGCTGACTTATCCCCCATACTGCAGAAGCCATCTTGCTCAGGCAACAACTTCCCTCTAAGTGGCATCAGCCTAAAGAGAAGGAATATCCCCATCTCCAGGAATTACTCTGCCCTACCCTGTGGTGCTTAAGCAGGACTCCTGATTATGGAGTGACTAGATTAACAACTGAAGGAGTCAGCTATAGACTGTGGATGCCTGCTGGTCTCAAACAGGCTGCCTAAGGCCAAACTGGGACACCATCTGACATCACCAGAGGCAGATCCAGAAAGAAAAACCAGTGGTAAATACTAGACGCTACCGAGACAAATTCCACCATGGTCTTCCTCATTATTTGCAATATTTTTCCTCCTGCATATCTTTTTAACATTCATTTCTTGTCCCTCAAGATTGTGCATATTAAGTCACTAGATTTTATGTTATAGTTTATTTCAAGCCTCATATTTTGCTCCTCCCTTCTTTTCCTTCATTGTTCCTTCTTCTTTCTTCTTTTTATTTTCATATTAAATTTTGCTTTCTCTCTTGCTACAACTTGTTTTCATTGTACGCTCTTACTATTTCTCCCCTCTCTGGCCTCTCAAAAACACTTTTCTTGTCATTTATCGTCACACATTATTTTTCCTGCTATTAAAATACCCTTGCTCTCTCTCCACCCTTATCAGTCTTTGCTCATTGGTTGTGGATAGGATGGTTGTTGTTGCATTACTTCAATTTTATCTCTAGATCTTTACTGTTTTGTTATTTCAAATCTTCAATTTTACCATTCCTATCTCCTACTCCATTCAGCCTTCCTCCTGCCCTTTCTCTTTTTTTCATCTCAAATTTTAATTTTTCCCTGTCTTCGCCTGGCTTTCATTTCTCACTCTTAGTATTCCTTCTCCCTCTATCCCTAACCCTTCAAAACACACGGGGAATTTTAAAAAGCTCTAGCAGAATATAAGTTTCCCTCTTGTCTGCGACTGCCTGCCTGACCTAACTAGCCTTTCCTTCCCACGAGGTCTTAATCCGTGGAGAGAAGGGGGTAGAGAGAAAACACGAAGGGAGACAGAACATTAACTGGGCCCATGCAGCATGTTAACCTACACACATTATCACCTTTAATTCTCACAAGCATTCTGTAAGAAAAGTTATCTTTACTTTATAATTAAGAAATGAAAACCCAGAGATATTAAGTCCATTTTTTTAAGACCACATAGCAACAAAGTCAGGAAGCAAAATTCAAAGGCACACATCTGTATCGTTCTTACCAGTCATGTCCAGCTAGAAGAGTGACACTCTAAACCCTACCCCTCATTCCCTGTCTCCCAACCCTGTAAGCCAAAGGAGGAGGACGTATATCTAAATACTTAATTGAGCCATTATAATCTGTAAAATGTTTTATTCTCAGGCTAAAGTAGCATCCATTCATAGATGAATAGTCCAGAATTGGACCTGTTTCTAATTTCTGGTAGACCTGAAAGGAACAAACTTTGAAAATGTGTTATCTGTGGGAGGGGAGGGAGAATGCAAATAAAGCAAGACATTGGTCTCAACTCTTTCTGATAATCCTTGTTTGTCTTAGAAAATATGCATGTATGTGTGTGTGCATATTTGTGGACATACACAAATTCTATGGTACTTATATAACAGTTAAATGCTGAAAATTTAAATAATTAAAATTATATTATAGTGCCTCCTCCTGGAAAAACTGTAAGGATTCTTGTTTTGGAGTGCTTGTGCTACCCTGAATACTATCAACAACCTCCATGAATTGGAGACCTTACGGTATTATTTTAGATTCAATGAAATGGAATAGGAAAGGTATGCTCTTTGGTGGAGGAGATAGATCTTAAATTAAGACCAGCCCATATTGGTAGGAAGAGGACATGCATAGAGGTGAGAAAATAATGCACTTTCATTGGGCAGAGCAGAGAACAACTTTAGAAACTAAGACCATTGAGAAGAGGGGCATTTGATGAAGTTTTGGGAGTACTTTTCACATGGCCTATGAGAGCACTCATTTATAGTGGATAATTTCAATTTTTTAAGTGTATATTTATTGTAATTTGCCTAAGTCTTCAGGAGGTGGTTTTAGGGGGCAAGTATGTAAAAGTAGAGGAAGATGTAGCCTGTGACACATTTCCATGCTCCCTGGTATCAATCTGGAAGAATGTCACCTGTTCCTAAGCCAAGAAATGAGAAATGCCCCATTGCAAAACTGGGATGAACTGGGAAGAGAACATAATCCTGAGGAATAATTGCCAGGAGCGTGATTAGAGAGAAATGTAAGGTAATCCCCTCTATCTTCATTTTCTTTATGTCTTAGAAAAAGGAGACCTCTTAAAGGGAAAGAAACACGGATGCTATAGTGATGCTATTAGTTTGATCAGCTCACACATTAAACAACTCTGCCATCCAGGGCAGAAAAGAGCTAGACATACCAGAGAATCATGTGCCAGGCAGTGCTCAGGGCTGATAGCTGGAAGGTCTCACTGTTCATATCTACTGCCTATCTTTCAAAGTTGTTATGAGGGTAAAACAAATAGAAAGAGGGCATTATCACATAATATAAATAGAAAGAGAGAAAGTATTGCCCCAATGAAAAATGCGTTTTGAGTGGAACTAAAAATTAACCCTATAATCTATTTGTTCAACAAGGTTTCATTGAACACCTAGTATGTGTCAAATACTATGAAGGTGGTTGGTGATACCAAATACATTTGTTAGTTGTTGTTACATACTGATAAACATAAGTAATTAGAAGCCATCTCTTGCATCCTAGATGTCACAATGGAACACTAATATTTCTAATACAGGTGAGTGGCTTTGTTTGGAAGCAGAGGAGTAGCTGGGAACAGCACCACAATATTTTCTTTGAACATCAGACATTTTCCCTGATCTGACGAGCTGTTCATCCCTCGAATAAGCATCATCCCTGGATACCTAAAAGAGCATTTATGGTCTCATCCTTCCCCTGACATCATCTATATAAACATAATGATCCCTCCTCTGAACAAAGGTCTTAAGATCAAGACATCTAAAGTCAGGAAGCTAGGAAGTTATTTCTTGACCCTGAATTCAATCTTTGTCCTGTAACTGAAGCTCGGCCCTCCTTGCATTGGCCTCCACGGAGACGCACAGGGAGACACTCTCCTCTAATAAACCTTCAGAAAAGGGAGCCTGTTATAAGGCTCCTTCCTCTCAAGCAATTTTCTGGGTTTCCATAATCTTTATTCACCACTCTCCTTTGAATTTTTAAAATTAACTTTTCGTTTTCAGAACAGTTTGATTATGAAGAAAAATCATAAAGACAGTATAGGAAGTTTTCATATATCCCAAATCCAGTTTCTTCTTATATTAATATGGCACATTAGTTACAATTAATGAAACAATGTTGATGCATTATTAACTAAGATCCACACTGTATTTGGATGACCTTAGTTTTTACCTATTGCCCTTTTCCTGTTCCAGAATCCCATCCCAACTCTACGTTATATTTAGTCACCAGACTTCCCTTATTTTTGAAGAGCACTAGTCAGGTATTTTATAGAATGTCCCTCAGTTTGGATTTATCTTATGTTTGTCTCATGACTAGATTGAGGTTATATATATATATAAATATATATATAATTTTTTTTGGTAGGAAGACCACAATGATAAAGTGCCATTTTCACTACACCACATCATGGGAGGTCGATAGAATGACCTTTTTCACCTTTTCCACGATGTACTCTTTGAAAGGAAGTCACTATTCACAGTCCACAATTAAAGAACGTGGAGCACACTTTATCTCCTTTAGGGCAGAACAGCTACATAAATTGTTTAAAAATATTCTTCACAGGATACTTGTCTGTATATATGTCTGTATGTAGGTATTCAATCATGTACTTATATCAGTATGGAATCATGGATTTTTATTTTCTACCTGACACTGCTTCCCCTTTTTATCCACTTCCTTAAAATCAAGAGCACTGATCTCATGTTCTGCCTGGGTACCTACAGCAAAGAAGAAGGAAGCAGATAGGTGAAGGTGAAGGCCAGTGGAAGGGACTGCAAGTTGGCTAAACCAGCTTACTTCCACACCGACATTTACTGAGTGTATTCATTTGTCTTTCTCTTCAACTTTCTTTTAACAAAAAAAAGTCTATTAAAGCAGTCTATTAAAGCATTTCTAATTAAAGCAGAAAATGGCTTGCCCAAGTCTAGTTAAGCAGTATAACTGGAACTTGCAACATTCATTCTAGTTCTCAAGGCAAGAGGATGCCCACATGCTTTTTGCTTCACAGAAACAGCTTTAAAAGATAAGATTTCCTCCAGATCTTATTGGTGGACTCCTACAGACTTGGGCTCCACATAAGTTTTAATACCATCTTTAATTTCTCTAGAAATATGCAGTTATTATTACACTGGTCTTCTTTGGTATGGAGGAACAGAGACTCAGTCTCCCTCCTCTAGGTTCAAAACAGGAAAACTGAGGCATTAAAAAATGATCTGCATATAAGCAATCTTACCAATTGTTGATAATAGAGTTTTTAGAAACATTGCATATATACAGATCTGACTCATTTAAAAAAGTCCCAATGTATGATCACTCTTTTTTAAAAAGAAAAAAGAGGGAAATGAGGAGGGTTTGCTTTTGAAGAGAAATTTTAAATTTTTTTCCTATATAGTAGTCATTCGAGTAAAAAAATACACTTATTAAAAATATAACTTGGTTTACAAAACTACATGTCTTTACAGTGAACCGGTGTAGGAATGGGAAGTATCTGAGAGGAGGGTTTACTTCAAGTCCACAGCAGAGGTGAGGCATTGCCACAGGAAGTAGCTCCTGGTTGCCAACAGGAATATGTTCTCCTGAAGAATCACCAGCTTCCAGCTATTTCATACCTTTAAAAAACTAAATTTTTCCCCAGGGACTCAACAAGTTGTCTATTTCTCAGCTCTGAGTACAATTCAAATCTGAGAGTGGAATCCGAACGTTTGCTCAAGTGAGCTCCAAGTGAGGCAGCAGCCTTCCCAGGGAACAAATTATTGAGGAATTACCCAATTAGTTGCTTGGCTGCCTCCTTGAGCCAACATCAATATGCAGGTGGGACTAAAACCCCACAATCCTCTCTTATGGGAACTGGAAAAGAACTGCCATGCTCAATTCCTTATCTTCTTCATTTTCAGCGGGCGTAAGGTGTTCACTGCACCTCTTTTCCCCACATCCCCCACACCCCAATGATTTGGCCAGGACCCAAAGGGGAGCAAGGAGCAAAATGACTAAATCTCCAGCTAAGACTGAAAGTTTAGAGTTGAATCCTGGCTAGTGATGTTAATCACACACATTAGTGCCTTGAGGAGGCTTGGAGTGATTAGCTTCTAAAACAGACCCATTTCAGGAATTAAATCCATTTTAGTGAGTATCACCTTCACTAAGTAAGAAGGTTTATGCACTACAGAGTACAGAGTGGGAAGAATAAGATAAAGGCAGAACAAAATAAGGTGCAAAACCTTTCCACAGAATGGAAAAACTCTCTAAGTGGAGGATCACATTACTTGGCTTTGACATTGGTATCCTTGAAGGAGAAGATAAGACATAGTTGTGAAAAGTTAAAATAAGAAAGTAAAGGAATAGAAAAACTGATCTTTCCATACATTTCTCTACCTTCTTAGTCATCAGCTTAATTCAACCTCACATAAATAGGGATTTCCTTTTTCTTTCTCTGGTTCAGTAAGAAGAAAAATAATTTTCACAATAATATCTGAGAAAACTTCTCTGTTCTCCCCCTCGGTCTGTGTGCCTGACACCTACATTACCATCAGATGTTAACATTTCATTAATTAAATTTAATCAAATATGTCATGAACTTTAGTGTAAAGAATATGTCATGTAAAACCACAAAACTCAAGTCTTGGCTCTGCCACCCTTGGCTGTATGACTCTGGTCAAATAATAAGTGTGGAGTCTCAGTGTCCTTATCTGTAAAATGGGGATGATAATACTCCTACAGTGGGTTATTGTGAGAATCAAACTAAATCAAATTATGAGAGTAACTTCCTGAACTGGAACTGGAACATAGTTGAATACAGCCCCATATACCACAGTCCACAGTGAGGGAACAGTGGGATTATGCTACGGAGGAAGCACATCAAGGCACTAAGGGACCAGAGAAGGAGAGAGAGGCGTTGAAATTGAGAGAGGCTACCTTGTAGAGGTAGTACTGATAATAGCTTTGATTGGATAAACATTTGAAGGTCTCAGGTAGTGAGAGTTTTTCAGAAGGAGGCAGTAAAAAATTTTCAGAGTTGAAATTTGCTATCTGGGGATGCTTTCAGGTAATAATAGCACCTAAGAGATCTGACTGAGAAGAGAGATGCACAGCAGTGCAAATAGCCCAGACAGACGTGAACTTTTTTCAGAGAAAAGATCAAACTTTTCTCTGGTTAAGCCTATACCCAACTCTGCTGATCAGTCAGGCCCTAACAGTCCCTGAGAAAAGGGATCGAAGTCTGTGGGAGGGGCGCAGAGACCTACAGAAGAAGATGGGGGTGGTGATATGAGGCCTGGCTGTTGAGTATTCCAGCACCTGCCAGGGATGCCCTGGGGACGCCAGGTCTGCTCTGCTGAGGCCCAGCTGCCACCCGGGTCCTCCTGACAATAGGAGGTTGAAGGGTCAGAAGGGAATAGGGCAGGCATGACAATGAGATTCCGATACTATAGAAAGAGAAACAATTGGGACAGAGTGGGAGAGAAGCCAAGTGTTTTGGAACTATGCAGGACAGGGGAGGGGAAAGGCAAATGTGAGGACAAAATTAGAATGACTGGAATTTGGGGGGTGTCAGGGGATGAGGAAGAGAGAGTCTGTCCTTGATTATCCTGTCCAGAACAGAAAAGGTCAGGGTGGCCAGGGAACAGGCTCCCTTGTTCCTGACCTTGGGGTTGGTCTGTCAGTAACACCGATCTGCTCTGCCGCACTAGTCTGATCGGTCGTTTATTCTTCTGTCCATTCAATGGATATTTATTAAACTCTTGCTCTTTGCAAGGTACCAGGGACAAAAATCTGTCATCGATCTCCCTATTATTATGACCTGACATTCTTCAGGGGAGACGGATTTAGGAACACAGTACCATAGCAGAATGAACTAAATGCTCTAGTAGAGGTGGGAGTAAAATGTTTTGTGGGCTTGAGCGAAGGAGCTGTTAGCTCACAGAGTAGGAGAACCTCGCACAGCTGGGAGATGTGTGTGTTGGGAGCAGCATCCAAAAAAAAGCTTCCCAGGGCAAGTGATATTTGAGCTACATCTTGCTATCCAAGTAGGGGTTTGGCAGCAAAAGGTCAAGGGAAAGCAGGGGAGCTAAAAGGTCATTCTGTAGAAAGAAAAAGTTAATTAGGAGTCAGCTTGGAAAATACTTGTCAAATAAGGCCTCGGAGTTTCCGGAGGCTTAGGCCGATGATGACAAAGGTAAGTTATTCTGGTGATTGCAAGGCACAAGATAAAAATTCTAGTTCACAAACTACCTGGAGAACTGTTACTTCTGTTTGCAGAAAATAGCATCTCCCTGGTCTCTGACCTGCCTCTGACACTTGCTTGTGTGCAGAAAGGCACCATGGATCCTGATAGAGGATTTCTTCAGTGATATATTTAGAAGGAAAAAAAAAATGTTCCTTTGTGTCCATTTATATCTGCTGACATCCAATGCAGTAAAAATGACTTGGACTAGACCTTTAGAGAAAAACAGTTAAAACCTTAAGCACAGTGCAAAAAGTGAGCCCCGCAGGTTAAGACAAGGGGTGGGGGAGATGATGTCATGTGGTGAAGAGCAACTTGATGGGGGTACAACTGACTGCAGAGAAAGAAAGCGGTGATGCTGGAACGAGAAGGGCTGGGAAAGGTGTCTTCTGTAACAGCATCCCTTTCCCTCTGGTGCCTACACCTGTGCTTTCCTTAGATGCTGCCTGGAGTTCAGAGATGGAGATCGCTTTCTTCTCAGATGAAGAGTCTAAGATCCTGACAGTGACTGCCTAGAGCCCTCTGTTGCGATGGATTCTGAGGAATGTCCAGACTCAGTAGGAAAGAGAGTCATGATGGTTTAATGGCATCTCTGTGGGCAGGAGGCATGGAGGAAATAATGGCAACCACTTCATGGATTTTCCATCCCAAGGTACAAACCCACAGTGTTTAGACGGAAAAATAACTAATAACTGCAATCTATAGAGATCTGTCTCTTTAGGGAGAGGGTAAAAAGCTGTGCTATCCACTGTGTAGCACCAAACCATATGAGGATATTTAAATTTAGACTGCTCAGGCCTGTCACTTGATTGTTAGGTGACTCAGTAGAGTTGTTTCACTCCTCTGTGCCTCAGATTTCTGTGTGTTAATTACAGGCAATCCCAGCACTGATTTCATAGTGTTGTAGCAAGAATTACATTATTTCATATATGTAAAAAAATGAAGAACATTGCCTGGCATCTTGCTGTCATTCAACTAGTGTTAGCAATTATCATCATCATCATCATCATCATCATCACCCATGTTTAGGCAACAGTCTAAGAGCAGAAATGACTGGAAAGGTCTTGACTCCCCAGTCTAGCGCTCTCTACTGACCCATCAGCCCGAGCATCATTCGACATGACATTCAGAGCATCCTCTCCTGGCCACCCCACGCATCTCCCTCTGGGCCCAGGCCCCTTCTTTCTGTTCAGTGGAATCTCCCATCCCAGGAACCCAGGGCATTATCTCATGCTCCTCTCTCCCTCCCTTCTACTTTGCCTGATGCCCCCTTTCCCTGGGAATCCAGGCTTCTGGGAACGGCTGCAGCTGCTATCCCCGCTTGCAGCTGCTGCTCAAACACAGGGCAGCATGGTTCAGTGGTGCTCCCTCTCAGGACTGATTTTTTTCATTTATCCTTGAAAATTTTGTTGGGCTGTGCCAACTGTGGGCACAGTGTCAGCTGCCCTCTGTCTGTCCCTGATGCTTCTGCTTAGGGACCCTTTGTACTTGGGCTCCAGCTGAGTCACACACTCCAGACAACAACAGCCCAGTAATTCCTCCTGATGGTTTTAGTCATCATCCAATAGTACTTCGTCCCTCATGAGTCCCTTCTCTCGTTCCTCTGCCTCTGCATTTGTCTGTCTTTGCACTAGCTCAGTGTGACAGGCTGCCTTCACCTGCATAGTAGGGAATGATGTTGATGATCACAAAACTACCAATTACTGTACATTAATAATGTTCCAGGCCTTGTAATATGTGTATTATGTCAAACCTGTTAAATGTTACAGAAATCCTGCATGGTAATTATTATCATCACTTTGCAGATGAATAATTTGAAGTTCTAAGGAGTTTATGAAACTTGCCCAAAGTCAGTGATAGTGTCTGGCAAACAAACCATTCACACAGGTTGTCAAACTCACAAGCCCAAAAGAAATCATGAGACCTCAACGGCTCTGTGAGCTAAAAAAAGTTATTCATCCATACCACCAGTAAACAATGTTTTGTCTGCTGTACCTTGCCAGTAAAGAAGATACCAGTGACCAAATGGAAGCTTTCATGTTGCAGCATAAATCTTCTGGTGAATGGGAAAACTTGGGAAACCTATAGTCTTTGTTCTTCTCCAAAATGAATTAAAGTGGTAATATTTCTGTTGCTCTGAAAATAGATAGCCAGGGATTACATTCAAGAAGTTTTAGTGAGGAGCGTGGTGGGGCCCAGTGTTTGTGCAGTAGGAGGCAAGTCATTCGGCTCCACCTGAGGCACAACAGAGGCAGCACCTGTCTATTTCCTGATGTGGACCACACCTCCCCCACTGCTGTGGAGCCCCCAGGCCCTCTGTGACAACATCTAAAAAGACCTGAGAGACTCCACTTGAAGAAGTTGCACCCATACTCCTTTTATCTTGCCTTTACTTGTTCTTTTAGACTTCCTCTCATGGCTTCCTGCTCTCTTCTCTCAGCCTCTCTCTCAGCCTCACTCAGCCTCTCTGTTGGCTTAATTTTGTTTCTCTGGTGTTGTTTCCAAAACTCTGCTTCTTTTACAATATTTATTTGTCTCTGTATTTCACTCCATATTATTACAACTGACTTCTCTGGCTTTGCCTAAATAAAAATGTTTATAATCAAGTTTGTTACATTCAATAGCACAGTAAACACTGGGTAGACAAAACTCATGAAATGTTCATAGTTTTCATTTTTATTCACACATATACTGGTGCAAAAAAATCACTCTGTCAATAGTACAACCCTAGATAAGAATTCTTGTCATTCTCTTATGAGTTGACTAGACAGGGACATTATCTGAACATCCTTGTGATCATCTGTAAAATAGAAAAAAAAAAAAAAAGTTTTTCTCCCAAAGTTATATGAGTCTTTGGGAATGAAAAAAATTAACAACACATTCCCAGTACCTGTTTAAGGACCCTCAAAAAAATTAGCTTTATCTCCTCCTTACCACAAAGAAAAGACTGCACTGGGAGCTGTTACTATAGCAAGGGGAAGAAACAACCCCTCTTTCAAAGAGCTTATAAACTAGTAGAGGAGACATAGATGGAAATTGTAACTTTATTTCAAGGATCAATTACCATGATTCCCTAAACTGCAAAAGAAGGAGGCAATATTCAAATAAATATACAGAAAGAGGCAATAAGATAAATATAAATAAATAAATGTAAATAAAAAGGGGGCAATGATATTATTATATTGTTGTCATAGTAGATCAAGCTTTTGTCAAGGAGAAATTTCCACTAGGCTTTGAAGGATAAACACAATTCTGGTAAGTGAAGACGGGAGGAGAGTGCTCCAGGGAAAGGTGATGGGGGAGGAAAGGGGAGGAAGCAGTAATACAGGGAGGCCACACAAATGATAGTTGGGGTGGCAAAGAAGAGTGAGGGGAGTGGAGTGGGTGGCTTCTGATGAAAATGAGGTGAGAACTGGTGGTGGATATATATACCTGGGAAAGACCAGGTGGGTAGACAGGTGTTAAATGTTATGCTGGGAAGTTTGAACTTCATTCTGTAGTAGCTGGAGAACTGATGCAGGTTTTTAAACAAAGAAGTGATATGGTTATGGCTTTACTTTAAGATGATCAGTCAGGATGGGTTTGTGGGAGAAAGGAGACACCGGGTGCAAAAAGATTGGAGGTTTGAAAGAGCGCTATTGTCTGAGCCCAGACAATAGACACTAAGGGCCTGAGCCAGGGCAGTGGCAATGCAAGTGAGAATGGAAGAGTGAAGAATAAGAAACAAGGAAGAGCAACGTGTTGGTTTCCTGCATGTGCCGTTTTGATCTCTGTATCTCTGACTCCAGCACTCTCTGCCTGGACCTTCCTGCAGCTCTGACTCTCACTCGTTGTTTCTCTCAGTAACTGCCTGTGACTTTTTCTTCCTGTGGAAACTCACACTGTGAATCAGTGGGCTTTCTCAGATTATTTGCCAGCAGCCAGGAGGTCTATGTCTTTTCTTCCAGAGCTTTTTTTCAGGTGAGAAAACAGCTTGCCTGGGAGCTGCCTGGAGAAAAACAAACTATAGAACCTTCTTTCGAGCTTGGCCCATTAACGCAACTTCTCCCAGGCCTGTCTCCTTTGCTCTTCCAATACTAAATGGTGCTGAATTCCCCTGGTCCTCCATCTGTCTGCATGTGTCCTAGATCTCCCTGGGCAGGGATTAGGTAATTGTGCCATTCCCATCCGCATGCCCAGGGGTCTGGCAGGAGAGAAGCTGCTGGCTGGCAGCAGTGGGCTGAGCAGGAGCCAGGGGAATGTCTGCTCCAGGAGTCTCTGAGCAGCTTGCGGCTGTGCCTGGTCCTCTGAGGGGCAGCCACGTGCCTGCCTGGCCTGGATCTGCCTCCATTCAGAGGCCAGCTCTCAAAGGACCAGAGAGCACAGGCTCAGACCAAGGAAGACACCATTATCAGGCTGCCCACCCAGGTCCAGCCCATTGGGAAACACAAGACCCTGCTCCACTTCCTTCCTTCCTCTCTGCCTCCACCTCCTCTCTCCAGAGCCTAACCTTCTAGCTCAGTTATTAACACGGAATTAGTAAAGGAAGAAACTCAGGCGATAAACTTGCCAAAAATTAAATGATCCAAAGAGTGTTTCCATTTGACTTCAGAGTACATTCAAATATATAAATATATGTGTGTATAAATATACATATGTATTTGAATGCATACCCTTAAATATATATGTTTGTGTATATATATATGGAGAAACACACATATATACACATATGTAAGTGCTTTGGTATACGTTTGTTTAAATATAGACACACTGATATGTGTACATGCACGTATGTACACACATCAAAATTTAAGCACATAACTGGCATGGGTAAACAAGCTTCGTATGAAATATTTTTCATCAATAATCCACAACATGGATAATTAATATGAATAGCTGAGAACATGCCCTATTTGTAGTCAGATGAACAATATAGTCAACATCTCCCTATTCTTTCCCGCTTGGCGGAGAGGGGGAATTGCACATTTCTAGGAATAACACCATTTCTCAATTTGGTCTTTGATAAGTTTATTTTTAGGTCGATGTCGAGTATGTGTTTTCCAACTGCCAAACATGTTGTAGTCGTTGTCTCTAGAATAAATTCATTGACTAGAAAATTGCCTTCCACGTTGATAACCAATGGAAGCACCCAAGTTCCTCAGGATAGCTAACTAGTAATTATAAAACCCTGCAAGGTGCCCCAACACCACTTGATTTTAATGACTTGTAGTATTTTTTAAACTATTAGCTTTTACTCAATCATTATTGACTCATTTTTTTTCTAAAATATGTGTGGCTTTCAGGGAAAATGGACATTGGCTGCCATGGAACTATGAAAATATTAAAAGGAGAGAAACTTCAGATGTCTGATGGCACAATGATCTCCTTTTATAGGTGAGAAAACACTCAGAGACTTTCCATGACTCGCCATGTTCTCGTATTTATTTACACATTTCTGCATAGGTTTCTACAATATCTGGAACCTCCTTTGATGATTTATTTTGAAGACAAACTCAATATTGAGAATTTGACTTTGCGACTTATATCTGGCGTGGATGTCCAATAAACAGAAATTTCCTTTCCTTTCCTTGAGTCCTTAGCTATCATTTTCTAAAATTTTTGTCAGTTCACACTTAGTAAGTTAACCTGCTTACTTACACACCTATGAGGTATTGACCAAACACTTTATTTTCATGTGTATTAAGACAGCCATGATAGAATTCCTTTGATTTTTATGATCAACTAACTACTTCCATGGTTACTATGCATCTGCACCTAACTTTGGCTACAGTTTTTTTTATTTAATCTTTATTGTATGTTTTTCCATTATCATTTAGTCTCCTTATACTCCCCTGCCCCCAGCAATCACCACACTGTTGTCCATGTCCGTAAGTCCTTTTTCCCTTTTGCTCAATCCTTCCACCCCCTAACTTCGCCCCCACCCCACCCAGACCTGTCAGCCTGCTCTCTATCTATGAGTCTGTCCTCATTTTCCTTGTTAGCTCAGTTTGTTCAGTTAGATTTCACATATGAGTGAGATCATATGGTATTTGTCTTTCTCTGACTGGCTTATTTCACTTAGCATAATGTTCTCCACATCTATCCATACTGTCACAAAGGGTAAAATTTTCTTCTTTTTTTTTTTTGGCAGAGTAGTATTCCATTGTGTGAAGGTCCCATAGTTGTTCTATCCACTCAAATACTGATGGACACAGGGGCTGCTTCCATATCTTGGTAATTGTAAATAACACTTCAGTGAATATAGGGGTGCTTATGTTCTTTCAAATTAGTGTTTTGGTTTCCTTCAGATATATTACTGACCACAATATTTTTGGCTTTGTTTAATATGTGTAGTAATTAGTTTTAGCAGTTTTAGCAAAGCAGGGGTTAATTAATTCAACTGAGGTTATTTAACCAGTAACTTATCTAGAATTGTCAGAATAATCTATTAACATGATCCAGAAAATGTGTTTTACTTAACTACAAATAAAACAGGACTTTACTTATCTAAAACAAACAAACAAAGTAACATTGTAATCTGATAATCTCTGACTTAACTTCTACCTAATTGCCTGACCCAGCTAATCTCTGAGTATCGGTTTCCTCCTCTGTCAAGCAGTCTCTATACTCGAACTACTTGCCTCCTATTTCTGTCAATACTGAAAGATAACTGTGTAAAAATGCTTTATTAATTTATAATCTGCCAGACTATAAACCCACAAAGCATGGTCATATATTCACTTCTGTATTTCCAGCACTTGGCTTAGTGCCTGGCCCATAGGAAAGGCTCAGTAACTATTTGTAAAATGGAATTAAAGTGGAGTGTATAGTACTGTATATTTGTGAGAAAATAACATTCTTTTTCCACATAGTCTCAGGCCAGATGACAGCAAAAAACTACCACAAGGTTCCTTTCAGTTTTCTTCCAATTTCTAAAAAAAATTAAAATGCAGTTCCTATTTTCCCAAATTCAGGAAATTTGAGGATTTCTGTTTAAAGCGTTGTGATGAATTAGAAAACAGCATATTTCAACGTTTGATGTACTGGTCCAGAAATTCCGATTTGGGTGTCGGCTCAGTTGATGATTTATACTATATAAATTTGAGCAGCTGCTCTGCTCTGCTCTCCTCCGTTTCATCATCTGTTCCCATCTACTCCCAATAACAACAATAGCAATAACAATAATAATGGTAAATTGCCCTCGGGCCAGACCCTGAGATAAACTCTTCTAATATTATCCCTCTTAATTCTCATACTGACTTCATGGGTCTGGTGGAATTTTTATGCCCTTTCATAAAGAAGAAAACTGGAATGTAGAGATGTGTCTAGGGCAACTCAGCCAGTCAGCGTCAAACCCAGGTCTTCCTGGTTCAACCCTCCTAACTAAAAACTCCATGGACTCCCCAAGCCTGCCAGTACCCTCAACACTCCTCCAGACACTTGTTGGAGCAAAAGAAAGTTAGTGTGAATGTAATCAAAGAATAATAAATAGTAACATGATGATAATAATTACCACTTAGTAAATACTTTCTATGGACTTTAAATGCATTATGTTATTAATTAATCATACTAATCCTATTAGGAAACTATTGCTATTATTGCAATTTTAAATTGGAAGCAACTGAGGCTTTGCAGTGTTAATCAATTTAACAAGTTATTTAATCATAAACTTACATAGCTAAAACATAATTTATTTTACATCGTAAAGCTAGTGCTTGTCATTAAAGCAGTAAACTATAATCCAAAGTTACATAGATAGGAAAAATAATCTTGAAGATAGGATGCTCCTATGTTAATAAAAAATTTTATTTTCATAACTATAATTCCCTGCTAAAACTTTTTTCTCGCCCTGGCTGGTGTGGCTCAGTGGATTGAGCACGGGCTGCGAACCAAAGTGTTGCCAGTTCGATTCCCAGTCAGGGCATATGCCTGGGTTGCGGGTTGCGGGCCAGGTCCCCAGTGGGGGCAACGTGAGAGGCAACCACACATTGATGTTTCTCTCCTTCACTTTCTCTCTCCATTCCCTGCTCTCTAAAAATAAATATATAAAATACTTTCTTAAAAAACCAAAACTTTTTTCTCAAAAACTCTGAAGATATGTGAGATGACAGCAGTGAAATAGACTTAGGCCTTCTGAATGACAGACACTTTCAAGCAACGAAGCACTCATCCGTGACCTACATAGGCACCACATGATAGAAAGTGGAGCTTTTGTCAAAAGGGAATCTTCTCTCAGATTCTACTCCAGAGCTTGGGTAGGGGCCAGCCTGGGTCATAGAGGCAACAGGGTTTCATACATGAAGGACAATTTGAGGGGTGTCAAAAAGTACTCCTACTTCCACCAGCTCTGGCCTTTCGCAAATATGACATCTTTACGTACCTACCAGGCAAACAACCACTGAGATTCATTTCAAACCTTTTGAATAAATCAACTAGTTCAAATCATGCCTCCACCATTTACTATCAATGTGAGCTTGAACAGGTTATTCTACACCTTAGCTTCCTAATTTATAAAATGAGAATAATAATGGTGTCTCCTTTTAGGGATGGTTTTAGGATTGAATAAATTAATACATGTAAAGCATTTAGAAGTATGACAGTACATAGCATCCAATAATTGCTAGATGTGATTGTTCTTATCTGTAAGTTTATCTTTATCTCTCTATAATATTCTTTGCAAAGTAAAATCCTCTTAATAAGGGTCAAATGACATGTGGACATGATTATTCATTATTATGAATGACTGGAAAAACCTAAATTATATAACTTAATTTTATAAGTTATGGTATTTTAACATGGAATGCTGACCAGCCAAAACAAGTAGTTATGAGTTCTGGGCAGATGGAGGAAAGGAGTGAGAGAATGATTCATTCTGTATTTTTTGTTTCTTAAATTTTTTTTTAAGATTTTATTTATCTATTTTTAGAAAGAGTGGAAGGGAGGGAAAGAGAGGGAGAGAAACATTGATGTGTGGTTGTCTCTCACACGCCCACCACTGGGGACCTGGCCCACAACCTAGGCATGTGCCCTGACTGACTGGGAATCGAACCGGTGACCCTTTGGTTTGCAGGCCAGCACTCAATCCACTGAGCCACACCAGCCAGGGCTGTCTCTTAAATATTATAAGCCAAATCTCTCCCTTGATTAATCAACTCTTTTTATTAGACATTATTTTTATCATCATCCTTATTATTTCTTAATCATCAGCATTTTATGTAAGAAGGATCCCTGGAAAGTTTTAACTGAAGAAAAATGAAAGAAAAATATCAAGAGAAGAGGTGTTAATTTTGTAAAAGTTAGTAGGCTCATCTAAATTTTGGATAATATTCTGTCTTTCTGTGGTCCATCTCCCTGTGGTTTGGTGGCTTAGATTGCTCATAGCGCTAGATTTCTGTAAACGAGGAGATGTGTTTTTCTCAACCGCCGATTGTATAGTTGATTGTTTCAGTGGCAGAGACTGGCCCTTCTATGCTTCTAGCTACTCAGTTTAGACCTTTCAAATCTTCTGGGAAGATCAATTGAAATATGGGATACATACATTCTCTTGACAGGAGATGTCTATGCTCTGCTGGCTGCTCACAGGACTTGGAGTCCTAGAAAGATAATAGACCACAATGAAGAAAAGCTTGGATGACCAACAACACAGCACGATGTCCAATAAGACTCACAGCTTTATTTCTGCTAGAAAAAAAGGAAGGGAAAACAGTCTCTTTTTTTCTTTTACAAAAAGTTTGAACAATTGCTTTGCTTTATCTGATAAAGTCTCTAGAAGAATGAGGCCACCCTGGGTTGGAGAGTAGGCTCTTTCCAACCACCCTACATTCCCAAAAGTTCATTCAGTTATAAAGTCCTTCTGAACAATCCCAGAGACTCTTGGTTCATGGGAACCATATTCCCCAAAAGCATAAAGAGCCAATTCCTCAAAAATAACTGACTTGTTTTAGAATGACAAAAAAAAGTCTAAAAATATTAACTTGCATAGCCATTCAAATTATTGCTGATTTTTATAAAAATCATTGCAGGTAATGCTGCACTAACTTCCTCCTTTTTTCTCATCCCACACTCAGGATTCCCAGGAAAATTAGGAGCTACTTTCCAAATGAAGCTTTAAGGAGGTTTTGCAAGCACGTGTATGGAATCTAAGGAATTTGCATGAAAGGAAGGAAAAATAAATTAAATAAATAATATCTAATAAATAACTCAGACAACATTCATTATCTACAAACTTAAACACCAGAAAATGCTAGCTTCAAGGATAGATCTTCCCCCAACCTCCTCTCACAAAGGAAAGTGTCAGCACAGACTCAAAATACGTAGGATGGCTTTGGATGCTTTCCAGTGGGTTTACCAACCAAGGGTAAAAAAATCCAGCAGGGTTGGTGCTGCAAGCAAAATGGAAAGAAAATAACTTAGATTTCAAGGAGGTAATAAATAAGAGGGTAAAAAAAGGCAAGATGCACAGATAGTTTGGCAGGTTCTAGGCGATAGCTGAGCTGTAGAAAATGACATACTCATCTGTCTGCCTTATCACTTTTATTCATTGGCCCTGTCTGTGTACCATGCATCCTAAACTTATCCTCTCTGGCAGGAGCAGGATGTGATCCACTATCACATAAACCATTTAGGCTTTTAGTTTGTTTTAAATCATTGTCCTGGCAGATTGACCAGGACAGTAACATTTCTCAGATTACATTTCTCTGGGAAAAGATACATTTGACAAAACTGGTGCTGCTATTAAGGAAGGAGGAGTTACATGATGAAAAATAAACATTCTGTGAATCAGGATAAACTTGTGATGAAGATAGAGATTGGTAAAAGCATTCACTGACCCTGGATTTGATATCTGCATTGCTGTCTGGTTTCTCAAAATATTATCTACAATATATAATTAAAAGTATATTTTACAAGCAAAAAGAGGTAACAATTAGTGGAGGAGGAGACATGGAATTGTACATATGTTGGAAAAATTAAGTTTGGTCAATAAATTGATTGGTGCTTGTGCTTCTAAAAAATATGATGTTGGTGTGGACAGAGGTCAGTGATTTTAAACATGTTTTCTTTAACCAAAACAAAATTCATCTTTCCAAAGAAAACCTAGTATTTACCTATGGGCAGGTGTGAGCTAGAGGAAGTCCCCAAACTATGATATAACCATAGTTAATATAGCCAACAGCCATTTTATTGCATTGCTCTTGAATGTGACCTGGGTTGTTTGCTGATTCCAATAATAGCACCTGAGCCTCATCAGAATTTCCAGAGCCTTCTGGTTATGGAGGCCATGAAATGGTCTAGATGATTCTCTAAGTCCCGTTGCTCACAGGAGTCTGAGGTTTCAGTGACTTGATTAGGACATCTCCAGTCCTAATAAAAGTGCTTTTGAAATGTTATCAAGAATCAAGTTGATACAGATATCAAGATATCTATTATGGTTCTCAAATTACTAAGGAAGTTATGTTTAGCTTTCAGCCCAACAAGAAATAGTTAATCTCTTAAAGAACATGTTTTGTTACTCACAGTGACAGCCAACTTAGAATTTTAGCCTCTGGAGGCTATTTTTAGATAGACGCAAAAAAAAGTCCAAACATTTGGTACCCAAGAGTCATGCACCTGGTGCTCCTTTGGCAAGTCCATTTGACCATTGACACATAGTGTCCATCTCCTACTAGTCCTCCATCCTCTCAGTTTCAAGGAGTTTATAGAACAGTCACCAAAGACACAGAATTTCAGAACTGTGAAAGACTTTAGAAATCATCTAGACTTAGAACAATTGCTTGATTTTACCAGTAAGTAAACAGATGCCAGAAATGGAAAATTAATTGACATAGATCATTCAATAAGTTATTGGCAACACCAGAATAGGATCTAGGGCTTCTCTTCTATTTCCACATGATTGTAAACATCAAATAACTTCATGTGAAGACACTAAATAAAGGAATCAATACAATCTGAGAAGTTGATGAGAAAAGAGAGCGACAGGTGTAGGAGGGCCTACATGGACTAGGACTAATGTATTTGATTTACATCTATGGGATTCCTTGAAGGTCATTGAATCTTCAGCTCAACCACTTGAATTATGGAAAGCATCTCCACATTATTCTCTGAAATGCTGAACTTACTGCTCTAATCAGTGAAGATTGTATTGAGTTGAGCCCCAATGCCATGATGGGGGTAGGAATCATAGGACATATCTATGGGAACATCATAGCGAGGGGTACCAGCCTGGAAGGGAGTTGAATGCACATGCCCTGAGCTTAGACTTGCAGAGGGGTAATGTGGCATGAAGCTATAGGATTTATCCAGGTCAGGAGAACCATCTTGCTTCAAAGAGAAGTTCCCACTGATGCTCAGGGGTGGGGTAAGTGGGCCCTCATAAGGTGGTGTAGTGCAGTCAGGTGGATGATTCCCAAAGGATGACTCTCCCAAAGTCTTGAATATTGGGGGTTTGAGATTAATAAGATGTGTTTCCATATGGCCATAAGGAGGGCTGGGGAGCCCAGGAGACTGATAATTGAAGTTGTGGACAGAGACAGCAGTGTCACAAACAGCAGACTTCTCCTCGTGTTTCTCCAAGAGGGCAGACTGTGGGCCCAGTTGGAGGCATCCAGCCACCAAATTGCTAGTGGGCTGAGAGAGCCCTTTACAGAGCATCTCCACAAAACCCTTCCCTTCAGGTGTCTGGCCAGTTTCCAGGACCTCAGACAAGGCCCAGATATAGTTCCTGGCCAGTCTAAGAGTCTCTATCTTGGAGAGCTTTTGGGTTTTAGAGTAACAGGGCATGACTCTCCTCAGGTTGTCCAGGGCATCGTTCAGGCCGTGCATCCGGGTCCGTTCTCTAGCATTGGCCTTGACTCTTCGGGCCCTGAACCTCTCCAGCCGAGCTTTTGTCATCTTCTTTTTCTTGGGACCCCTTCTCTTAGGTTTCTCCCCATCCTCTTCCTCCTCTTCTTCTTCCTCAATACTGTCATGCTCTTCAGCTAAGCTGCCAAGCATCCCATAAGCGGTTGGTTTTCTCTCCTCCTCCTTCAACTCATTCTGAGAACCCAGACTTTTGTCCATCCAGGAGGGTGTGTTGACCAACTCTGTCATCTCCTTGGGTTTCACATACATTTTTGCCATTTCTAGGTTCTGGAAAAGGAAACAGCAACATTTAGCACCTCTGAATATTTTATTTGACTTTAAGCTAAACTTTTTTTATACCTTGGATATAAAGTACAGTATTTGTACTGGGATTCAACTTAACAATTATCTAGTCCAAGTCCTCCATTCTAAATAATTAATATAAGACTCCAATAAATTCCTGGGTCACTCATTTTGCTATGGCACATTATAAGAAAATAGACAATAGAAAAACAAAATCGACTTGATTGTTCATTACAATGTAAATGCCTAACTGTTTTTATTCTCAGGTTTTTATTCATGGATATTCTAATGCAAAAATAACTGGTAAATCAGTCAAAATATATTTTCTTTTTTTCCAGAATTCTGATCATGAAGGGAAATAGATACATTGGATATATAAATTATTGTCCAAATAGAGAAACTTCTGTAAGTGAAAAAGAATGTTAAGTAATTATAATTATAAAACATGTCTATAATAATTATAATTATTACAAAATTTAAAAGCATATCAAACAATAAAATAAGTAAACTGTTCATATTTACACCATAAATAAATGAAAAACTGTAGTGAGATTATTCAGACTACTTTGTATGTATTCTACAGAGAACTGCCCAGCTTTTATTCAGAGACATAGCACATGAATCTAACCTATAACATCCCACACTTCCCATTGACTCTGCCAACTGTTGATTTCAAGCATCTCTTAGGCAAGAGCCATGCCACCACCGGCTGGTACACCACATAACCTTGAAATAGGTCTCACGCCATCACCAGAAGAGCATTTTGTTATTCAGCAAGCATTATGGTCCGTCTGGTGTTTGTGGTATTAGAGGTGTCAGTGACAGGGTGTTGAAAGGTTCAGAAAAAGAGAGGAGGGTTATCACTGATCATCTTTCAAATTTGCTCATATGTTAAAGTGAGAACATTTCATTGTGCATGCATCTCACAGCATCAGAAAAGAATATAGCAGCCTCTAGAATGACAAGCCATGGGTCTACCAAACCTATTTAAGATTATTTTAATGCAACTATTATAATGATACTTCATTAAAAATGAAAAATCTGAACCAAATGCCAAACTTAACAGAACACAGTTACTGCGAACATCAGTGAGGCTGTTTCAAACAAACACTGAAATAACTGGACTGCTTGAACTCACTTAACAGATACTGTTTAAACAGAATTTTCTCTGAAAAATTTACAAATTGAAAACATTTGGAAACCAGAAGAGACTGTGTCTTAGTAAACATTTTACATTCAGTCCTGGAAGAATCTGAATTGTTTTGAGATTTGTTGAGTGATTTCTGGGTGTCTGATTTACCAAATAAAAGTATCTGTTAAGCTTCATTGGGTCACCTTAGTTTACCAGATAGTCTTTGAAATGTTAAACCCTACATCACCTCCATATATCAGAAAGAGGAGAACATAATAAATGTGTTTTTTTTTAATCTTTGAAGCTTGAGCCTCAAATCAATGAATGCAAGGATTAGGACATAGCTTTTAAAAATATAAATATATGATTTGATTTGTTTCTGGTAATCTGAGCTTGTTTTCCTTGTAACCTCATTTACCTCCTATAAATAATTAATGTTACTGCTTTGCAAAAACAACCTAGGTTTCATGTTAATCAGCACGGAAATCATGTCAGCTTGACTTACTCACTTAATAAGGCTTTCTGGGTAAGCAGCTTTATTGAAAACACACATTGGAACCTATTGGTCAACTGGCTGCCCAGGCCAAGTCAGAAAATCCCACTTTTAATATGGATGATAGAGCTTGTGTGCTGAGCTGCACTGCTAACTCAGGCAGCTACCCAGCGGGAGGTTGAAGGATCTAATTAACTTTCTGTAAAACTAACACAGACCTTTCAATGGCAGGTGCACTCTGAGGTCAGTGAGGACGGAGTGGGCTTGGGAAACCTAATGTTCCACATGTAATTATAATTACATTTGCATAGCCTTATAGCAAACCTTTGAGGGAAACGGGGATTGTTGTGCTCGTTTTACAGTCGATGTCACTGTGGGTCAGGAAGGTTCAGTGATGGAAATGCAAAGACATAGAGCTGGTAGAACAGGACCTAAAACCAGTTCTGATTCCAAATCTTAGGCTTTATGTCTGTTTCTTTCTTATTCCATCACAGCTACAGGAGGACAGAAAGGCACTGTGACTTCAGGAAATGTGGATCAGTAGAGCTAAGTCACCAGGAAGTAGCCACCAGCCGAAGGGAGATTAGTTTAAGTGTTCTCTGCAGTGTCTCTTAGCTCTCATATTCCAGGATTCCTTCCTCTTCCAAACTTTTTCCTTGTTGCTTTCACCCATTTATTCCCCTTGCTCTTACCCTCCACTTCCTCTTTCTCTTCTTCCTCTTTCTCTCACGTCCTTTTATCATTATCACTGAGGCATACTCACATGCATGGAGAGGTGAGGAGAAAGGACAAGAAGGAAGATGCAAGGGAGGAGAGTCTACTAACTGTTCCCGAAACTGAACCCCACCCTCGCCTCTGTATTTGACCTTTTTATCATCCTCACCTCCCTACTCCTGGACTCCAGCCAAATTCTGCCAATCCACACCCCCATCAAGGAGTGAGGCCAGAAGAAGGGAGTAGACTACCTTTTGCTTGTAACAATTTGATGGTCTCCATAAGAGTCAGAGAGCTGCTTTGAAATCAGATTGTTGGCAAGTATGACAGAAGAGAACCTACTCACTTTGTCTGAAGCAAGGAAAACAGCAACCAAGTGTCATCTTTGTTCCCTTAGTAACTATGGGAAGGATACAGAGGGCTCTGGTTTAACTTCATCTTTTCCCACACGCAGCTGAAATAACACATACTCTTCTGAGAGTCCCAGCTCTTCTAATTCCTGCTTATTGATCTCAAACACATTACATAAGCTCTCTGATCTTCCATTTCCTCTTTGATAAAATGGGGATAAGGTATATTTAGGTGATTCTTGCAAAACAAATAAAATATGAAAAAGGATTTTGTAAGCTTTAAGTGCTATAAAAACATTTTCCATATCTTTAGCTTGTGTTTATTCTTGGGTTTTCTAAGCTAACCTAGTAACACATATTTGCTTATTCAAAAATAAAAATTGTTTTTCACAGGTGAATAGTAAAAGTAGATTGTATTGACTATTGTGCCTCTTCTGATTGGCTCAAAAGATCATTGGCTAACTGCCCAATATCCCACCCTTTTCCCAATGTGCTCAAACAGCACAGACTCCAGAGTCAGATGACCTGACTTCAAATTTCAGCTTAATTACTTACTAGATATGTGACCTTAGGCAAGTTTCATAACCTCTCAGTCTCTTCTTTAAAATGGGAATAATAATAGTCTTACCTCATAGGATTATTGTGAGCATAAAATGAGCTATTACATGTAAAGACTTTGAACAGTGCCAGAGATCATAAGTACCATGTGTTGGATGTTATCTTTCCTGAAGATCACCATGAGTTTTTCTGGCAGCGTGGACAAAAATGGGTATGATTATGATCTGTCCCTAATACTGATTTTATGGCAACAAAACCCCACTTTACCTCAACTCCCCCTTCAAAATAGTTCCTGATCTTCAACCTCAAGGAAACTAAGTGTTGAAGCTCCCGTTCTGCTGCAAGGAGTGAGGAGACAGAGTTCTACCAACTGCCTCTACTGGACTGACTACAACTTTTACACCTTATTCAGGAAAGCAGTTAGACTTTCATTCTGGTTTATAATTGGGAAGCAACAGTTGGCCAGACACTCCTACTCAGTCACACAAATTTTCAGGTTCATGAAGTTTCTGGTGGAATACAGACAACTATTGGCACTTAGACAGTTTTCCTTTTTTCTTTGATTAAACAATATCGGGGATATGACTTTCCTACCAGAATCAATGCCAAAGTTCTGAAGAGAAAAGTGAAGTTTCTCTCAGAAAGAAGTAAAAGCCAGGACTTCTTGAAGATAAACCAAAAAAATTTCCTTTCACCTTTTCCACCTAAATATCTTCAATACATCAAAAGATAAGCAAAAGGGAAAAAGAAAAATATCCAGTTTTAGATTTGAATACGTGTGTGACGCAGCTCTGAGTTTTGATCAAGGAAACCAACTTGGTTCTTTACAGAACATGTACCTCACTCTACCATGACCTTTAGCCTGTTAATAAACCAGCTCAGAGATGTATTAAAGGAAGCATTAAGCTGAGACCTTCTTCCACCACTCAGCAATTAAATGAGAACATAAAAATTATTTAAATTATTTTACCCTTAGGGCAAAGTGGAATAATATTTTTGTCATATCTCATTTAGAAGCTCTTATGAAAAGTAAGGAGGTAATACAAGTACTTTGTAAAATTATTGTGTGAATATAATGGTTGGCAACTGTTTTATAGAAGCTGTATAAAAAAGCTATAGCACTATTTCACAACTATTGTGATACACCATTTTAGGTTTCCATAATTCCTAGAAAATAAGTTAGCTTTCAAATTATACCTGATGGAGATTCCAGTACGACAGAAAAAGAAAACTACAGTGAACACTGGCTCTGGGGGCAGAACACAGGCCTCTGGTCCTCCAAACACATTCCCATCCTGTAAAGCTCTCTTTAGCCTGTGATCTCGAAATTTGGATTTCCTTATGCATTTACACAGTAAAACAAAATCTTCCCCTTCCTTTAGGATCCTTCCACGAAATTTCAAGTTTAGCCAATTCTCTCACAGTTAAAAATTTTTCCCACTTTTAAACTGTTTTAAGCTGTTCTAACAGATGTTTGCCTAGGCAATGACTAGAACTACCCAGGACTGTCATTACTGGGGCTGAGATCCATGATTCCTTACTATCGTGTGGGAATCTCCTGGAATTTATCCTATACTTTTACCAATTTTTGATTTGTCATGGAGAAGTTTTAGTTGATATAAGGAGCACTGGCATGTGTGCCTGTGGTGATTAGACAGTGTCTTACCTCTTTTTTATTAAATATTTCATTGTTGTTCCATTACGGTTGTCCCAATTTTCCCCCTTTGCCCTCCTCTGCCCATGCCACCCCCCACTCCCACAGTCAGTCCCCACCCTGTTGTCCACGTCCATGGGTCAATAGTGTCTTACCTGTTAAAAGCTGATTGTATTTCTTCACCTCCTGATCCTATAGCTAAGTCCTAAACACAATAGGAATGGGAGTATTTAGTCCAATTTCTAGGGAATCTAAAGACCACACAGACTAAATGACTTGCTCAGAGTTTGCACTGAAAAGACAGAATGGAGATCAGGGTTCTCACAAATTGCACCACCTGAAAACAGCTGGCCAGCTGTTTGGTGCTTTCCTATAGAACCTTTCATATTCTACCATTCTCCCTCTTGATTAATACCTGTACATACACATGCACACACTCACATGCACACACAAGCTTGCACGCTTATCTCATTCAGCATAACCCTGTCATACTTCACTTTTCATAGCCTTAGATCCTAATGGTGAACTTTGCAAACAGAAGTTACTCAGTCCTTCACTTTTCCCTCCTTGTCCTCCAGCATTTCAATTCCGGTCCCTCTGTCAAAAAATGAGGGAGGCAATTTACATTTATCAGAATTTTCTGAATACACATTTGGGGTGGGTGACTGATGTGTGAGAGGGGATAGAGGTTGGCACAAGGCACAAATATGCATAGACCATCTTTCCCTTCTGATTCTCTATCTGAAGGAACAGAGGGAAAGGAAGTTCTCCCCCACCCTATTCCAACCAAGGGTTTTTAGCAGACCAAAGGGGGCAATGATAAGAATACCTTGATGGCTTTCCAACATCTTTTCTTAATCCCTATTCTATTTTCTTTTCCTTTTCCCCTTCATCCCCCTCAACTCCTTGCAGAGCCCTAAAATGCTATGAGCAGAGTGGTGGACTGGGTCAATTCTTCAAACCTACTTGCTGAACCACCTTGAAAAAGCAATTAACTTTTTAGACATTTTTTCTGCATTTATAAAATGGGAGGGTGGGTTTGATGGGAGTGGGGGGGTGGATGATCTGTACTGTCAAAAAATGATTGAGAATATCTAAGTTTGACTTTGGGTGACAGGTACGATTAGAATTAGTGAAGTTATTAAAATTTTAATATCTGTCCCTAAGTATCTGACTCCCTTGCTTCTCTACTTTTTCCCTAAATCCCACTCCCTCCTCCCATAGCCCAGAAGAGACTTACCCAACCCCAGCTGCTCCTCTACGTCTGCAGAAATGTCCCACAGAAACTTCTGTAGTCCCTGTCCCACCCCAACCGCTCGCTCACCTCTGGCAGTGGCAATCCCTGGCGTGAACTCTGCGAATCTGTGTCCTGGAGGAGACCTAGAGAAGCCAAGTTTCCCTGACCATCCAGGTCATAGGAAAAGGAGGTGCTTTTAGCGATCCATGTTAAACCCGGCCACTGCCTCTTAGAAATGCCACCAGGTCTGGTTTCTCTGGCTGCTACTTATTTCACTCCTTCCTTGGAACTCCTCCAGGAAGGCTCTGAGCTGATGCTCTCTTTGCAGCTCGTTTAGTCGATCTTCAGCACCTCCTATCCCTGGTTAGTTCCCGGAGTGGAGCTTTCAGGACCATAGCCTCTGGGCAGCTCCTGCGCTCTGGCCCAAGTCTCCAATTACAGCAGTTTTGATTGCTTTCCCAGCTGACCAGGGAGGGCTGATTCTGCCCGCAAGCTAACTCCTCCCCTTCCCCATCCAAAAGACACACCTACTTCAAAGGATTCCTTTGGCTAGGTCCAGCTTAGCTGTCAGTTTGTTTGTTCGTTCGTTTGGTTAAATGCGAGAAGAGTTGCTGAAGTTGAGAGGTAAAGAAAAAGAGGACTGGAAATATTTGTGGTTAAAAAGGTAAGAAATGGGAGTGGAGCAATGTAGGCAGAACGGGGAAAGAGAATTGGAGAGAGAGCTATGAAGGGCAAATAAAAATGCTGACCCACTTATCAAAAAGTGAAAAAGACTCATGCCCAGAACACAGCACCATTCACCTTACACGTGTAGATTGGTTTCTTTGGCTATAAAACTTCAGAATTCTAAAAGTAAAAGGAAGAAGTAACTTCCTCTCTCTTCAACATCAAACTATTCCCATTTAAAACCCTTTCATTTTATTTATTTATTTATTTTCATAAAGCCACATCTGTATTTTTGTACTGTTTTTTCAACTTTTGTTTGTTTAAAATTTATAAAAACAAAGGGCAAATGAACGAAATTTTTCATTTTAAGAATGCCTAGCTGCTCAAATTACAAACTGGCATCCACTATTGTTTTTCAAAATATATCATTAAGCATTCAGGTAGAAAAAGTCCACCTAAGTGGTAATGAAGTTGAAATAAAAAAAGGATCACATAATTCCTAAAATTCCTGTCACGTTATTTGCTAGAAGAGAAATGGAAAATTGCAAAACTGTAAAGAAAATACATGAGTGTGCTTATGACAGAGAGCTGTGGACCAAGCTACCAAGTCAAAGTACAGCACCTTTGTTTTAGACATTGTCAAGTTTGGACTACCACCTTATGTAAAATTTGACCAAGATCAAATGATTGTGAGCTCATTTTTAGGTGTAAAGGAATTTGTTATCTTTTAATGATTCCAAGGAAGAAGGGAAAACACACTTGGATTAAGCATTTGGCTGAATGATCTTCAATCAATCACTTCCGGCATCAGTTTTCACATCTATAAAATTACCTGATCATTTAAGTTTTTCCATCTGTAGCAAGATAGAATTCTGAATCCAAACTCAACCTCTTTTTGAAACTGACTTGAAGGAAATTTCCCAGGCTTTTTGGAAATCATTCCAAATGCAAGTGGCACATATGTCTAAAGGAAATGAAAAGTTGTGAATATTTTTGTGTGTAAAGAAAGGTATAGAAGGTTAAAACAAAAAAAAATTATTTCATTGCCAATAAAGCTAAAAAAAACACCTTAAGTTTGAAATAGTTAAGTATTTTAAAATTCTGGCATAGGTGTCATATGACTCTTGTCCTTCACAGAAAACAAAGAAACAAAAATTGATACTTTTTTTACAGTTTTCACAGGGAGATGTTCATCTTAAGCAACTTTTTAAACTCTTACTAACGTTGTTTTATATCCCTATTCAGGAAATATATGCTCATCAAAATAAACTTTATGTTCAGAGTAATTAAGTAACACATGCTAAGAATAGTGGATTTCTGAATATCAAATTAGAATTCACTCTTCAGCCATAGGAAATTTATCTGTGGAGTAATTGATGTTTAAGATAGAGCTGCAATGCACACATATAGAATGGATTGATCCCAGGCTCTGTGTCTTGAAGGTCACCTCCATGGATTTTTGAGGGTTGGTGACACTGGTGGTGTTGGTATTCTGTCTATGAAATGTTCAGAGGGCCAGAAGGAATAGTGGGTTGGCAGAAAGATTAACATGTTGGGACAAAGATAAGGGTGGGGACAGGACACTCTGTGGGGCTCCTTGCTTTCTCTGAAAATGTAAGGGACTAGACATATTAGGGTTAACTCTCAAAACACATCCAATTGTATGTGTGTGTGTGTCTGCACCTGCAACCATGGGAAGGAGTTGAGGAGGACACTGAATTTTCTTGAAGAGCAGCCTTTTGAAGAGGGAGGGATGGAACCTATTTCATCAGAATCACTTTCATCACAGTCCCTCGTCTTACACACTGGGCTATTCAACTCTGAAAGCAGAAAGGGACAGGAGCAGTGTGTGCAGTCTGCAGAGGAAAGGGGGCGGGGACTGAATGCAGGTCATTTGCATTCATTCTCCTCCCCCCACATGGCTCCTGGGCCAGAGGGCCAATCTCCAGCCCTGCCTTCTTTCTCTGCTGCTTTTTGTAAAGCTCTGAGCTAACCTGTTAGAACCATCTGCTGGGTGGGGAAAATGTAACCAGCACTCAGTTACCGGCCCATAGCCCGGGAGCCATTGAAGCAGAGAGAAGGGAGGCAACAGGCAGATTTATGGGCAGCAATCTGTTCCCCACACCCCCAGGCCCCTCTGCCAGGAGACAGCTTGATAATCCATCAACCCCACTAATGAATTAATTAGTATTCCCAGTAATCCCGACCCCCAAAGGAGACCGGCCTGTGGGCCCCTAAGGGGGCTAGAAACTGCCTTCTTCGACCAGACACTGAAAACCGGGACCAATGCCTGACATTAGGCCCCAGGGTGCTAAGCTGCAAGCCACAGACCCTGTTGTTAACGATCCCCAGATGTCCCTCCTCGCCTTCCCTCAGGAGACAGCCAGCTTTTGCTGAATTAAAACCAATACCACCAACAAATGAAGTCCAGAGCCATAAATCAGGGACTATGGAAGGGAGGGCTGTGAACTTCCAGAAAGTGAGGATTAGAACTGTCCATATTCAAGATAAACTTGATCAGATCCTAAAGCTGCTCTCCAAGGGTGAGCATAAAGTTGGGTTGGGGGAGGGATGGGAGCAGAAGGTAAAAGATGCACAGGCCATGACCTCTAGCATCTCAGCGTTCCAGTGGGGAAATGATGCAGGGTCAAAAATAATCATGAAATGAAGTGATTTGTGGCATGAATCTTTCCCAAATAAAGACTAGAGTAACACAGAGTTGTCAGCTGAGTTTTTGAATAGTCTGGAGGCTGGCATGTAGGGAGTTCAATAACCCTGCCTCACAACTACAGTCTTCACTGTTTTACAAGACTTTGGGATGCAATTGGGAGAAAAAATGCTTAGGAGTAAGGGAAACTGTACTTCAACCCCTCGTCTGCCTCTGACTGTGCAGCCATGATGAGTGATCTAAGCTGTCTTGCATCATCAGTCAGTAATCGGGGTAGATTATGATCTCTCCAATTCCTTCCGGCTCTAACACTCAGTTCTGGTGACGTAGTTCAATGCTACAATCCCCCTTTGAGACTAACACTAGACCATTCAGAGGTGTGTGGTCTGAGTGCCCAGATTTGAATAAGCAAATGAACCAGGTTAGTGACAAAAGTGGTCTAGAAATCAGATCGTAGACTTGGGTGCCTTCTCTCCCCCCAGAATTCTGGTCTCTTTTGGGAAGGACACTTGTCTCAACCTTCTTCCACCCCATTTATTAAAGGCCTTGGCATTTGGGCATTCACGGGGCATACAGAGTGACTCAGTTCAGCTGCAAAAGCTACCTGCATCTGTGAAAAATCTGTTGAGGAACTTCGCCTTTGAAAACTCTGTGCCATCTGCCTCCAGCATCCTTCTCTGTACTTGGTATCCCCAATTCCTAAGAGCAAAGTTCTCTAGGATTCAGTTAAATCCTAACATTGCCATCAACTGACCATGCAACTTCAGGCAAGTTATTATTTATCTCTCTGTGCCCCAGTTTCTTCATTTGCAAATCAAAAGCAATAAACTTGCTCCGAGGAGTATATACCTCATTAAATATGAGATAAGTACCTAATATAGAATCTGGCTCTTAGCAAATGCTCAATGAATGGTAGTTATCACCGGTATCTTGTCTTAAACATTTAAATCTGATTATTCATCCTTCAGAAATGAAGAATAAAACTGTCAGGATTTCCTTATACAGGTTCTGTCTGTATGCCTCATTACAAGTATTTCTTTTTTATAGTAATGACCATACTATATTCATTTACCCAACAAATGTGTTTTATGCACATATACAGCCCCAGGCGTTGCAAGAGCTCATTGAGATTTCTCATTCCTATCCAACTTTCAATATAGTGGCAAAGGCACAAAACCAAATTATATAAATGTATAATTTAAAAACTCCACTTCTCTGTGTCTAACATAGTTACATGTGCTCAAGGAGCCATGTACGAAGCAGAGATATTCTTTGCAGTATCGTTTTTAATAGTGAAAAAGTATGTTATATTGTATATTAAGTAACCAATGGTTCAGCAAAAAGTAGAATACTATTTAATTTGCGGTGAGTTGGTATATATATACTAACAAGAAATGTACTTTAGGTATTAACATATTGTGGGGAGAAGTGTAAAACACTTTTTAGAAATATAAGTTCAATATGATACACTTAATTTTGTTTGTTTTTTAATTTTTTATTTTTAATATGATACACTTAATTTTTAAAATGTACATATTAAATGATAGATATATTATTTACACACATACAAACTGGTAACAGTAAGTCTTTTTCTCAGGATATCTCATTACTGAGATTAAGTAGATTGAGATTTGTGTAGTTATCAAAGGAGATTGCTTTCATTTATATATGAATATGTTATAAAGGTAATATTCATATTAAAATATGCTCTTAAAAATCACATTCCCCACTCATAGCCAAACTTATTTTTAGGAAGCATCTGATAGTCCCCAACTCCGAACACTGAGCTTGCCAATATAACTCTTCCACGAAAAGATCGCTGCACCAGCTCCACTAGCTCTGCCCTCACACGCACAGTGCGAGAACATTTGCTGGGTCTTCAGAGCCAACTTTGTTGAATTTAAGAAGCTTCGATCATGTGATTCTCAGGCCTTGAGAAATAGCTGGTGGAGGGCAAAGGGATTTCCTAAGAGTCTAGCTATGATTTATATCATTGGAAGAAAGTTAAAATAAAGAAATGAATAAAACCGTCTTTTGAGAGGACCAAGCTGAGCCCCGTGTCAGGTCACAGCTGAAGCTCAGCTCTGCAAGGGGACGCTGCACCACTGCAGAGGCAGTCCCCTGGCCTCCCGGGTAGCTTTCTGTGGTCTGCTCCCTCAGCCCTGCCCTCCAATCACATCGCCTCTCCTAAACGTTCAGAGTGAGGTAGCAGCCAGTGAGAAGACACTAATTACTGACTGTAATAGTTAGGGCTAATCTTTATAGAACACTTACCATAAGTTAGATGCTGGTTTAACTGCTTTGCCCGTATTAATTATTTCATCATCACAGCAGCTGTATGAGGTAGGTGGTGGTGTTGTTAAGTGTTTTACAAATAAACTGACCAAATACAGAGAGGTGAAATCACTTGCTCAAGTCCACGCAGAAAGTGATGGGGCTGGAATTTGGATACAAATAGTCTAGCTCCACTGCTCAATATTCCTGAAGTGGGTAAATGACAGTTTATACATCCAACTCTATTGCTTGGATGCTCCAGGAGGGACACTGAAAGTAAAATGACCAGCAGTCATTGCTGATGTCTCAGCCTGAAGCAGCTGGCAGCATGACGTCCTCATTTGGTTCCCCATTGTCCAAGATATCTTCAAAAGAATCATGTTTTGTTCACAGTATACTTGCCTGAGATGCAGTTTCAAGAGAGACTTTTACGACTGATAATGAGATGTGAGGAGATGTAGCATCTTCGTCCCAGAAGCTCCTTCAATAGGAGAGATAATCCTCACTCACCTGGCCTTCCCTGAATCCCACTCTACCCCATATCTCGTGCTTTAAGACAGTATATCATAAATTCAGAAAAGAAAGAATAACCCTTCTTCTGAAAATAAAACATAAAATCTTTTAGGATGTGAAGGCAAGCAGAGTGCTGAAATGTCTTCTTTGTGGGAGCCAGCTGTTATCCAGCCTGAGAGTCATCTTCCAGGTGAGCTTTTCTCTGTGGACACAGAGAAAAGTCAATTTTCATGGGACACAAATACTAAAAGAATACAAGAATCATCCATATAACCCAGTTCACAAACTCTGGTGTTCTGCATCTAGAACAAATGATTTTTCAGCCACAAGGGTCAGGTTGAACTTCTCAGACATTTTCCCCTTCTCCTTGCCCTCCCGTCCTCTCAGCTAGACACTCTAACTCCTGGTATGAGCTAGGAAGGCAGGTTATCAGGCAACACAGAGAATACAAAGCTACACTGGCCCTTTGGGGTTCAAAGGTGAGTATTTTAAGATACAAGAATGACCTTGTGGGGAAAGGATGAGATAGCAGAGGAAACTGACATCGGCAGAGTGTCTGTGCCACACAGCTGCACATCTATACCACACATCGGTAGTCTGCGGAAATCATCTCCTTTAGAAACACAGCTGGCATTTTCTGAATTTTTGTATTGAATTGAGAGCTTTACCCACATTGCTTCATTTCATTGCCGCAACAACTATTTGGGATGGGTGCTATTATTATCACTTTTTTTTTTAACAGATGAGGAGAATAAGGTCCATACATGCAATAAATATTTTACCTCTTCCTATGTGCAATAGGTACTCGGGATATATCAGTGAGCAAAACAGAAAGGACAAGTAACTTGCCCAAGATCACATAGCCAGGAAATTAATGCTGCACTTTGAAAGCCTGCTTATTGTTATGTCTCTTTTATTTATTTGGATGATTATTCTATTCTTTCCATCCTTCCACACTTGAAGGATAAATCTGAGTGAAAATGAAAGAAATTAATGTCCCACGTCCTCCAAGAAGTTGCATTGGTTAAATAGGGACAAGTAATGGTCCTAGTTAGTCACCATAAAGACGGATTTTGGTTGCAAGTTGAACAGACTCCACACCCCACGCCTCCCCTCCCCGCAAAGAAACAAGTGGGTACACACACACTCTCACAGACACAATACACAACTACAGGTTATATGCCCATTTATTCATATCCAAGGTGACCCTCAGTTCTGGTTTGCTTAACACAGTCACAGTTTGCACCTGTTGTAGGTCAATTAATGCCTGCTAATTATTCTGAGAGCCCCTTTCACTGTAAAAATGTCTGTGTTAATGCACATTGTATGGTCACCCCACTCACACTCAGTGAAGTTCCAAACTTGCCCATTCTGGGACTTTGGGACCTCAGCTCTTTCATGTCCATACTAGTTCACTCCACTATTAAAGCGGGAAAGGCTACCACGCCTCCCTCAGGTTGCAAAAGGTCATGATGAAGGGAGCTGGAGAGATATGGAGATATTGTGGAGCAGGGGCTTTATAAATAAAAGATGATTAAATGAGAATTGGGAAATGTAAGGTGAGGGAGGAGAGGATGAAAGGCAGAGACACAAAATCTCTCTCCACCTCTTCCCGAGATCCTGTGACAAAATATCTCATATTCAGCCTCCTGACGTTAGGCCCCCAGTCCTTCCACCTCCCCCCAACCTCCAGCTGAACCCAGGAGGTAGAAGCTCAAATCCAGCTTTAAGGGTGGGAGTTATTTATTCCCCCAGGATAAAAGGGATTTAATGTCTTTAAAGGCTAAATTAAGGCTCTGAATATTTTCTGTGGGTACCAGCTGAGGCCAGGCTAAAACCACTGCGTTATCCTCTCGGACCTTTTACAGTAATCTGTGGGGAGCGTTGCCACCTATTGTTAAGAGTTCTGGTGAAGTCTTTCCCCACATATTGGTGTTTTTTGTTTTCCCCACAGACAGGTAATTACTTGTGGTGTGGAGAATTTCGTCTTGCCTAGATTCGAGAGTGATTGAAATGCCTATTGAAGTTCCCTGAGGCCTCGAGATATTATGACTCTCTGACCCTCTCAGTCCATATCGGTCCCCTTACTCCCTAACTGTTCCAGCAAAAAAAAGGGAAAACACCAACTACCCAAGAGGTGGCTTCCTTTCCCTTTTTCTCTCCCTAACTCCCTGAGCTCTCTCTTCTTCAGGCTCTAAGGGGGTCTCCATCTCACTCTCTCGCCCCCCCCCAACTCCCCCTCCCATTTTCCCCTTCTTTAGTGCACATGTTCCTCAATTTGATTTACTTCTGTACATTGTGTAGCTGTGCAACGGTTGGTCCTTAGAGAGCCCTCAAAGGGAGCACTCCATCTGTCAGCCTTTCACCAGCCCTCTGTGGCCTCCAGCCATCACCCCTCCCTTTGCACTTCCCTGGGCAGTTACTGAAGGAGCTGTGAAAGATTTAGGCAAACTCTCTTTACCCTTCTTCCTCCCACCTCAGCCCTCCCTTGAGGGTTTTCTTTTCCCTGCTTTCCCCACCCTCACTCAACTTGATTCCTGCCATCCCCTCAAGGAAAGCCTTTGAAGTCACGGAAGTGAGTGAGAGTGTACAGTCCAGTGGAGCCGCTGTGTGCCCTCTCTCCTACTGGGATGCCCAGTGCTATATAATTAACACTTGCTGATCTAACAGTATATTGGGTTATCGGTAAATTCAGGATTAGACACACTGACAATAAGGAGCAATGGTGCAGAAAATCGCAAACTGCAGATAATCCAAAATTAGACCCTGTTCAACAAATACCTATTTGTTCAGATCCTATGAGGTGCTGGAGACACAAACGTAAATAAAATAGGAAACACTCCAGGGATTCCAGGGACTCAAAGTCTAATGGAGGCAATTCATGGATATGAACGTCTTTAATCAGGAAATCGGTGGTGAGGGCAAACTGTGCTCCAGGGCTCCAGGAGAAGGTGTCTCATGCTAGGGAATGGATCCAGTAGGAGGTGAGATTTGAGCTGTGCCTTGAGACAAACGTGGCTTTTCAGTGTGTTCCTATTAACTCAGCACCAAATGGAAACTGGGCATTTACATGCATTTTTCTCTCAAGCTTCACAGTAATCCATTTTATATACAGTGTATAAGTGAACTCACAGGGGTTTGTGTTGAAGGTGAAAAGCCTAGGGTGTTGTTTCCTTGTGAGGGCTAAGGAGAATCAGCAGATTTACTCATCTTATCATTTTTGACTGGAGTTAATTCAGTAAGTAGTTTTCAGGAGATGTGTTGCATGACAGTGCTAGCTTTTAAGATTCTGACGTTTGGAGCCATCGAGGATAGCAAGCCCATATTTGCAGAGTGCTCTAAAAATCTGCCGTATTCTGCCTTTTCTTCCCTTGGGCAGAAAATCTGAATTATTTTGTGCATGGAAAAAAAAGAAAAGATAAAATGCCCAAAGGGAAAGTGATTTGAATGAGGTTACCCACTGAGACAGCTTGACTTACGTGACTGGAGCTCGTCTGGAAACAACCAAAATGAAACCAAAAAGCACTTACGGCCACTTCAGTGTTAAGGTGTAACTTCAATCCTTTGATCACATAATTTCACCTCAAATGATCTGTCTAAAGAGAACCAGGTCAAATTCATCCTTTTGTTATCTATATAATAGATAAATATTGTTAAAATAATAAGTAGCTGAAATGGGCTTTGTAGAATAATTAATTCAATTGAGGTGAGCTCTTGAGATTCAAACTTTGCAGCTTTTACATTTACAGCAGATTTCTAAGATGTAAAAAAAAATGACATAAAGTAAATTTTAAAAATATAATATACAAAACTTTGTATATATCATGATCTCAGTTACCTATAATATATACAAAAACTGAAGTTTTTCTACACCGATACAGTTTACTGTCCATGCTAACCTGGCCTCCCTACTCAGGAAGCTCCTGCCCAGGAGGAATGTTTTAAATAATGTTACTGTTTATTTCAGGAATTTTGCTTAAAAAATAAAAATAATTTTAAAAAACAGAGTCTTGGATGTACTGTTTACCACCCAAGAATCTTTAAAATTCTCACCTCATAACCATTGCCTTGTTTTCTTTTCCAGTCCTAAATTATTATACCATTGTTTTTTTTTTAGAGCAATGTATGGTTGCCTCTCACATGGCCCTCACTGGGGACCCGGTCCGCAACCCAGGCATGTGCCCCGACTGGGAATCGAACCGGGACCCTCTGGTTCCCAGCCCGCTCTCAATCCACTGAGCCACACCAGCCGGGCCTAAATTATTATGCCATTGTTTTTACCCATTCCTCCTCACTCTTCACATTGAAAGATGCTTCTTACACTACACCTCCACTTCATAATATCCCAACCCCATCCCTCCAAAAAAAACAAAACCCCAAAACACTCTTACCACTGTGGCAAGAGACTGATCTTCCTTGCCATAGAAAACAAGAAACTAAGCTCTGTCTTATAAAGAGGTTATTTGAGTAGAAGTTTTTAGGAATCCAGCATTTTCAAATATTCAAAGACGAAAGGTAGTTAAGAAATACAACAGACTTTTTTACTGAATTTATTGAGGTGACATTGATTAATAAAATTATATAGATTTCAGGTATACAATTCTATAATACGTCATCTGTACACTATATTGTGTGTTCACCACCCCAAGTCAAGTCTCCTTCATCACCATTTATCCCCCTACACCCTCTTCTACCTCCCCATCCTCTTTCCCCTCTGGTAGTCACCATGCTATTATCTATGCCTATGAGTTTGTTTAGTTTTTGTTTTTGTTTTTGTTTCTTTGTTTGTGTTTTGCTCAATCCCTTCTAATGGTTGTCACTTAGGCAGTAAGCCATGTTTGATTTTTATTTTCTTAATTTTTACGGTAAAAAAATATGTTTTACCAGTTTAAAATAAATCAGTAGTCAAATGTATAGTTATAAAGAAGTCCCTGTGGGTTTATTAATATGCATTCATACCATTAAAGCACAAAGAATATAAAATAATTTTGTTTTTGTTGTTGTTTAAATTATTTTGAAAACAATCCAACAGGGTGGATCAGAGAACAGATTTTGAAATCCCAATGCTTTCAATCTTTCTTCTGTAATTCTGTAGTTATTTTTCTGACTCTATACTAACTCTTCTAATACTAACCTTCTGCATCTAACTTTATATGATTATACTCTAAAGCCACATTTGCAAAAAGTGATGATGCCTAAATATGTACTTATTATCCTATGCTGCATTGTCACAATTTATGTTGTTTGTTCATTTCCCTAATATAACACCTGCTCTCCTCATGTGGAAACTTGTCTTACTTTTCAATGTAATCTCTGCAGCACAAAACACAGTACATTGATTACTTTTGTTGAACAAAAGTGGAAGAGGTTATCTCAAGAATCATGCAATATGCGCGGAACAACCCTATGTCATTGCATAAATTCCCACTGAGCACCTGTCACTGCCAGGTACTGGTCCGGGCACGAGGGATCCAGTGGAGAATTAGAGTGACAAGTCCCTTTCCCTTTACATGATGGTATCTGTTTTTAAGTACAGACTAGGAAATTTAATTTCACAAGTCTTCTCAGGAATAATCTCCTGATGTTTAAAGGCAGGATGCTCTACCTTGTTTTCAATCATCCTAGAGTCCTTCAGCTAAGAGAGAAATCTTATTTCACTTTTCCAATGAGAAGTCCTTGTTGAAAATTCTCTACTCAAAACAAATATCTTGTTCCAGGCCTCAAGGACCTTATGAGTGTAAAATGCTTAAAACACTGTATAAGCAATTGGATCAAATGTGCTGTAAAGTATACACAGGCATGGCAAGAGGAAATAGTGAAGTGAGATGTTAAAGAATCCACCCAGGGAGTTAGTTTTGAATGCAAAAAGGAGAAAGCAGAATGGCTTAAATAGGGAAGAAAGATGTAAAAGAGGAGGTGAAGTGAACCTTTCCCCCTCTACCCTTATCCAGAATCACTCCATCCAGTCTTCCTTGTTTTCCTAGATGTTTTCTTCTCTTCTGAATCAAATTAGCCCAAGACATGGGTAGCTCTCTGGTGCCCAAGGTGTGCTCCACAACAGGATTGTGTGTGTGTGCAGAATATGTGCGGGGGAGGGGAGAGAGAGAAAGAATGACAATGTGTTTGTACAGAAGAGCTTTGTCCTGAAAGAGTTCCCATTCCTATTCACTAAGGTCATGGTGATTGGAACACCTTAGATATAAATTTATTATGAAAGAAGAACAGAACTTCAGTAAAATAAACTCATTCACCAGTATTTATCTGGCCCACATCCTGGCTTAATCACTGGCAATGCCTCCTTTTCGTTCTCAACAGCGTCTCCGTTTGGACAATACACATATGATTACCCTACCTGTTGTGAGGAGCACATGAAGAACAGCAGGAGAAGAACAGAAAGAGGCAATATTTGTCTTCAAAGCATTCCCAATTTAATAGGAGAAAGAACCAAGCAAACATAAGCAAAATAACATCAACAAAGTTGAAGTTTGTTTAAAAATGTACTAACTGGAAGTCAAAAAGCTTAGGTTTTAGCTCTGAATTTGTCAGTAACTCACCCTGTGACCTCTCTGAGCCTCATCTATGAATTAAGGGCCATAAACTAGATGATCACTATTCTCCAATATCTAATTTAACTTTCTAAGATCACATTATGAGGACACTGAATAAATACATTTTTTAAATATAAGCTGTGTTATGAAGGCAGGCTTCATGGACAAAATAATGCAGCAGGTCTAACAGGAAGGTGGTATGGGACCAGGTCGGGATGAGACTAACCTTCTATATCACTGCTCCTCTCCACACCTTGCTCTTGGGTAACTCATCCTTTGGCCAGGGGAGAGATACAAAGGACCACTGACAAAGGAACATGTCCAGTAAACCACAGAGGTCTGCAGCATTTTCAAAGTCAGGAAGAAACAAATTCTGTGTTCCTCTCTCATATTCTGAAGGCAGTGCCATTAACTGAACACTTAATAGATTGTATGGTTTTGCAACTTCTTCCCAATATTGCTAAGTAGCTGTAATAGTCATTAGCACTTTGTAAGATATTTTCTTGTGGAAATATATTTAAACTGCGTTTAGCCTATCTATAAGCAAACCGTTGCGTGCCTGATCTGACTCAGGTCCCAGGAAAAGAAATAGTTACAAAGAATTCGTATGCATCATCTTTGCTCTAAAAGAAATGAGAAAGAAAAAACTAGGGACTGGCATGTCCCTAGTTTTCTAATTTAACATTTGTGATGGTTAATTTTATGTGTCAACTTGACTGGGCTAGGGGATGCCCAGATAGCCTATAAAACATTATTTTGGGGTGTGAGTGTGAGGATGTTTCTGGAAAAGATTAGCATTTGAATCAGTAGACTGAGTGAAGAAGACAGCCCTCATCAGTGCAGCTGGGCATCACCCAGTCTGTTGAGCATCTGAACAGAACAAAGAGGTGTAGGAAGGGCAAATTTGCTCTCTACCTAAGCTGGGATATCCATCTCCTTCTGCCCTCAGATACCAGCTCCTTGTTCTTGGGCCTTTGGAATTAGACTCAGACTTAGCTCATCAGCTCCCCTTGTTCTCAGGCCTTCAGACTTGGACTGAATTACACCATCGGTTTTCCTGGTTCTCCAGCTTGCAGATGGTGGAACTTCTCAACCTCCATAATCATGTGAGCCAATTCCTATGATAGGTGATAGATAGGGAGATAGATGATAGATAGATAGATAGGTAGATGATAGATAGATAGATAGATAGATAGATAGATAGA
Organism: Micronycteris hirsuta; assembly: GCA_004026765.1. Classification (NCBI taxonomy): domain Eukaryota; kingdom Metazoa; phylum Chordata; class Mammalia; order Chiroptera; family Phyllostomidae; genus Micronycteris; species Micronycteris hirsuta. The sequence continues at coordinate 60,388 of PVJI01004470.1, read as the reverse complement.
TAGATAGATAATAGAGAGATGATAGATAGACAACCTATTGGTTTTGTTTTTCTGGAGAACCTTGACTGATACAATATTAAAAAAAATTGTGAAGAAACATTATTTTGTCTTTTGCAGATAAGGACTGAGAAGTTAAGAGGACACTAAATAACCAAATGATGTGTGTGTCTATTAAATGCCACGCATTCTAATCCACATTTACCTCACTGCAAAGTTCATAATCTTTTGATTACTTGACTGGGTAGAGAGATACAAAAGAGAGAATTTTGATTACTCGGAGTGTTTGGGGGATAGATAAGGCCCTCGTGTGAGGGAAAGTGAGAAAGGCAGCATATAAAATATGAAGAAGTCCAAACAAGGTACAAGTTGAGAAAGTGGCAGAATCCTCAAGGGCTATGAAATTTCAGACCCAGATCTGATGGTAAATTGCTTATTCTGAAGATGGGTCTTAAAAACAAGTGTTTGAGTGGCCCACTATCCCTTTCTGAGAACAGTGGTTTATTATTTCTAATTTTATAATTCAGGCTTTATCTAGAAATTGAAACCCAACACTGAGGCCAGTTGGATCGAGGGTCAGAGGCAGACCTTGTGCAGGTTGTATGTGAAGGAAACCATTTCATTTCACATGTTGGTGAGGAGACCTAATCAGATCTGCTCTCGGGAAGTGTAAACTTAGGTACACATAGAAGATGAGTTAGTGGGATTCGATTTGCTTCCTTATCTTCTTCTCCCTCTCCGTGCATCACTCTCTGGCATTCCTGGGACTCAGATCACTTAGGTGGCTGATGCTATGTGCTTTCATGCTACTTAACTTCCTACATAGCCTTACAGTAAGCCTGGATTACTAAAGAAAGTGTCTGTGAGTGTTTCTATACAACCTCCATGAAGCAACTTTAAAGATAGCTAGGCAGAGGGGAGTGATGTGGGAACGAGGATGGGTAAATTGTATGAGTTTAGGCACATTACGTGGCCAACACAACCTGCTAAAAGTTTTGGGGCTCTAAATGCACCTTTCTACCTATTCATTCATTCAGCCCATCGAAATTCAGCTCGCACACCGTGTCAGCTGTTGTGCAGAGACCTGGGAATGTAAAGATGTACAAGACAGAGGCCTTTTCCTTTAGGACTGATATTTCATGGGGAAGTCCAGAAGTGATGTTCGCGCCAGCTCCAGGAAGGCAGAGGGCCATTGCAGTCACTCCACAGGAGCCGTCTACCACTTTCCTTTTCCCATATCACACTTCCTAACAACTCAGGCCCCCATTTCTCTGTGGTCAGAGGAGTACATCACACGTCTAAAACTAAGCATACAGCATCTTGTGACACCAGGATAAACTTGACACATCTTACTGCCAGTCACTCTGTGACCCAAGTATACTGCCCATGCCCATCATTCACTATTTCTGAATACTCTTTTCAATAGCTGCAGGAAATTCTTCACACATGCCCTTTCTATATCTTCTTGCCTCTTTCAATATTATTTCTTCTACAAGAACATCTTCCCCTAAATGACCCTTTCAGTTAATTCTGATTTGATTTTCTGGAATCAAATCTTAGGAAGAGTTAAGTACCTGATACAAGTTGAATTGTGTCCCCTCCAAATAAGATGCATTTTCATAACCCCTAGTACCTACAATATGATCCTATCAGGAAACAGGGTTATTGGCAATGTAATTAACTAAGTTAAAATGAAGTCATACTGGAGGAGGGCTGGCCCATATCAGATATGACCAGTGTCCTTATAAGAAGACACCTACGTGAGGGCCGACACACAGGGAGAATGCCATGTGAACAGAGAGGAGTGGGGTGATGCCGGTGCAGGCCAAGGAGTGCCAAAGGTGCCGGCACACTCCTGGCAGGTAAGAAGAGGAAAAGAAGGGTTCCCCTGCTGGCCCCAGGAGAATGTGACCCAGCTGACTTCCTGATTTTGGCTTCCAGAACTGTGAGACAATAAATTTCTGCTGTGTTAAAGCACCCAGTTTCCCATAGTTTGTTACAGCTGCCCAAGGACACCAATACAGTGCTCCTCTGTGCTCTCATGTGCCGTCTTTCCAATAATCCATGTATTAGTCCATTCTCCTCCAGACTGACTTCCTCAAAGGGAAGGACTCTCTTACTCATGTAGGCTGGATTATCTCTAGATATCGAAATGGGCCTGAAAAAAAATATGTGCTGGGTTAACAAATAATGAATGAGGAGGTAGAAGAGATTGGTGATTATACGGGAAAACACTTGAAATCAAGTCACATGTTTTTGTTTTGTTTTATTTTTGTTTCATTTCATTTTTAGCAAGTCTACTGCCAGAATATTTCCCTTAAATTCCTTAAAAATATTACCTTCTTGTGTAAATGCACCTCTAAAGGAAATAGTAACATGGGAAAAGGACAATTATTTGCGGAATTATTGCAAGCAAATTTAAGGAGGAAAGTTGATAGCAGAGGAAAGAGCCCAAAGTGGGGTAATTCAGGTCTTTGAGAAGCAGAGTTGTTCTCCCTGAGCTAAGAAGACATGAATTTGGGGCCCAGAAATATCCAGAAATAAAGCAAATCCCTAAGGTCAAGACTCATCCTCCCAGCTACATCTTTTACCTTATCCCTTATGCTTGGGCGTCATGAAATTACTGTGCCTTCCTTGCCTCTCTATCTCTGCTCTCTCTTCCCAGGGTTTCTGTCCTAACTTTAATGCTTTTCTGAACAATTTTTCAAAACTTCACTCAAGGCTCACCTCTTCAAAATGCCTTTTCTGAGTCCTACTCCAAGCCTCTGGTGCCAGCACCATGTCCTCCATGGATGTCTTGAAGGACCGATCTGCACATCTATGCTTAGACGGTCTGGCACAAATAATGCCCCTTTTTTATTACAAAATCTAACCTTTTATTACAAAATCATGAGCATGTCATTCTTTAACATAACAATATCACACTCAAGCATACCATTTGACATTTTAGGTGAAATGTTCAAATTAAAACTATACATTATTGCCGCCATATTATTAACCTACCAACCACACTCACACAGACATCACTTCTGCCAGAGCCTCTATTTAGACCCATCATGAGGCCCTGATCTTTCTGAGAGCAGGAATTACACCTTTACATTCTTTAACATCCATATCACTATGACGCATACAGTAAATGTTAGTGAAATAAAGAAACTAAAGACCTGCAAACTTTGTCTCTAGGAAAACTGAAACATTTACTCTGTTTCAGTCACAAACAACACAAAGGTGGGAATATAGCCTATGAAACAGTGTTGTGGAAGGGGAGTACCATTCTTTTCCACATGAGTCAGGAGTTAAAAATTCAGCAACAATCATTGCAGGACAAGTGGCAGTCAATATTTGGAAGAAATACTTTGGAGTGGGGAAGAGTGGACGGGCCCACAATGGTAGTAGAATCCCATTCTTGAGGAAGAGCCCCATGTCGTTCCATATTCCTTGGCCTGAGGACAGTGACAAGACACAGCTGAGCTAGCCGGCAGAGGAATGGGTGGGATTTAGGAAGGTCCTTTGAATGAAACTCTCTTCTCTCATTCCGGTCTAATCTAATTCAAGAGGCCCAGATTGGTTGGGTAGGACAATACCACCCAGGCAAGAAGAGTCAAATATCCTCGGCAAATATTGGTCGTGCTCATTTACTCTTCATTGGCCCAGTACCTCAAAGGTGGGGGAAGAGAGTTCCAGGCCAGAAAATATAATTAGTCAGCCTGCTGGTTTGGGCTCTAATTTAATCTGGGCAGCTGTGCCAGGAGCCTGTATTAGCATGACACTGGGAGGCGGAGAATACAATTACTGAGCAATGAAGAAGGGGAGGAGAAGTGGGATGGTGACCGGTTTGTTCCTGTGTTGGAGGTTGGGGTATGGGGGAGGCTGATGTCAATGGACAGCAAGATTCCCCTGGGAGAAGAGAATAAGAAAAAGGCTTCTGTCAGTGAATGGAAGGTGACTTTAATTTGACTTTTGAGAAATTATGTGTGTGGTGTGCAGAATGGGTTTGTGCGTGTTATGTTGATGTGTTTGGGGAGAGAGGGCTTTGTGGCTAGGGGCTTGTCCACTCTGCATGACAAAGGTGAGCTGAAGAGTTGATGGATGGGCCTTGTGGGTTACTGTGGAGGGAAGGGTGAGGGGGTGTTGGGGCAGGTTAGAGCTGAATTCTGGACAAATATTCCTAGATACTCGTTTAGTGGGTCTGTCTAAAGGGGAAAGCAGAATAAGGTTTTTAAATTTGCACACTCATTCTCTTTTTGTGATAGGCAAAGAAATATGATTAAGGGAATATTTCATTCATACCCAAAAGCTACCAGTTACTAATTTTACTTCCAGGGTGCTTACTCTGTGCTAGGCTCTGTGTTAAGCAGCTTATACTTTGTTGTTTTAAGTAGTCCTTATGAATACCTTAACAATTGAGGAAACTGAGGCTCATAGAGATTAAACACTATGTCCACAGTCATATAGCTAGTAAGTGTTGAAGGTATGATTCAAATCAGCCCTGTCTGACTCTAAACACTATGCTATTAACCAGCAACCCAAAATAGGTATTATCCTCTCCATTTACATATGGGGGAAACTGAGGCACTGAGTAGTGACATACTTGTATTATCTCAAAATGTGAGTAAATATCACAAACGGAAATAGAACTTGGATCTCACACAATACTGCCTTTCTGCATAGAGAGCATATAGGGGAAAGAAGAAAATTTATTTACCAGAATAAAACCTGGATATCTTGAGAGAAACAGAAATAAAAACCAGTTTTCCTCTCGTTCAACCCAGCGCTCTTTTCACAATAAGAAGCATGAAAAGCAAGCTATTTTTGCTCACCTACTATGTTCTAGGTGATGTAGCCTTACCCACCACTTTCACAACAGCACCTTAAGATGGGCATTGTTACTGCCCCCTGTCATGTGAGAAGGTGAAGATGTCAAGGCCACGTAGGTTTCCCAAATTCAAAGACCTGGTTAAAGACAGAGCAGGGATTCCGATCCAGGCAGCCCATCTCTTAATCCCTGTCTCCCTGTGAAGCATGCTGCTCCTTCAAGCAGCACCGCACCCTTCCCTCTGGGTCCAAGATGGATCTGTGAGTTTTATCCACCCCGTGAAGTGACATAAACTTAAAGAGCCACAGAAATCTTTATATCAAGCCTAAACCAGTCCACCTCAAATTTCAGGTTGTCAATTGGGGTATTGGAAGCTGTATAACTATACACTGGGGATTGTTTCCTTTGCCCTCAGAGTCACCTTTCCTTGTGACTTTTAACCTTTCCCCTCCCTTGCAAAATTATTTGTTCTCTGTCCTATCCCAGGGGCCTCTTTTCTTAGAAGAAAGACACGGAGGACAAGCCTGGTTCTTCCTCTTATTTTGTACTTTGAGGTTTTGTTACTCCTCCAGCTCTCTTTTTCTCAGGCAAAGTCCTTCCTCTGGAACCTGGAGAACCACTGTGAATAAGAAAGGAGGGAAGCCAACTTTCTCCTCCCAAAGGAAGATGAGAGAGAGACTATGCTCACATGGCCTCTGGAAAACTAAGTGAGCTGGAGGAGCTGGCCCTCCCTGCCTGCCTAGCCCTGCTTGCTAAACTGGTCAGCATATGGCTACACCTACAAGTGGGTCTTCTCTAGGGTCTCTGCCAATCCCAGGTCCTGGCAAAAGGAGCCAAAAAGAGCACAGATGTGCCCTGCATCCTGGAGCCTGCAGACACCACTGGGTGGCTCCACAGCCAGGTTCAGGAAGCCAGAAGAGGCACCTTGATTTCACAGGTTCCCTACCCCTAACCTCCGCCAGCCCTATAGTCTGTTTCTTATGTCTTCTCCCTCACTCCCCCTAATCCTCCCCTATCTCCTCAGAAGAGTGTGCATGTTATAATTAGAAAGAGATTTTGATTGGAAACCCAAAAATTTGGTTTTGTCACTAGTTATGTGAGCAATATCTTCACCCACAAAATGAGACAATTTCTGCTCTATATTTCTAACAAAGCTGTGAGAGTGAGAGGAAAATGTATATTAAGAATCTGGTAATGTCATTCACTGAGGCAATGACAAGGCTTGCTCTCAGTACTGTCATCACAGTGAACGGAGCTATAAAAGTAGCAGATGAGATACAGGTTTCAGAATCGAAATCAGACAGATCAGGGATGAAAGCTTGGCCTTCTGCTGAGACTGCTGGAACTCATTTTCCTCATCTGTATATTGGGAATACTGATGCCTGCCTTGAAGGGTTGCTATAGATTTAAGGGAGGGGATGTATAGTGGAATGCCTGAAAAGGAGATAGGTGGGTAATGAGAGCTTAATACATATTTGTCCTCTCCCAGATTCTAATGCTCCCCAAATCAATCCAGAGCTATAGGCCCCCTGGGCTTATGACTGTGCTGGTTGTGCCTTACACAGGGAACCTGTCCAAAGAAGCAAATATAACTGGGGGAAACAGGGTACACTCTGAGACCAGGCTACACTGGCCTAGAAGAAGGGTGTCTGCTTTGCCCTCCAATCTACCCACATTTTTATGTGCTCAGCTCAAGAGTAAAGATTTCCTGAAGCAGGTTGGGACTCCAGCACCAGAGTTCCAGGCAGAAGGAGTTCAGTGTATAGGAGCTAGAGATAGGAACATCACACACACACACATACCTTCCAGAGTGATATTTCATGTGTGAATTTCATGCATTTCAGAGTGAAACATGCCTCTGAAAACTCCCTGCCCTACTCAATGTGGTTTTGATACACTTAATCTCTACCATTAAGAAAATAAAATACTAAAACTGGTAGGTGACAGTTGAAAATTGGATAAAGAATAGGATATTTACATAGTTGTGAAATATTTAAAAGCACTTATTTAAAAAGGAAAACTATAGGGAAGTGATTCAAGATGGTGGAGAAGTAAGTGGAAGCTACACTAACCTCCTCCCAGGACCAATTTGGAATTACGACTATATTGTAGAGAAAGCATCCTGAATAACCAACTGAACACTAGCTGGAGAGAAGCCTTATAACCACGGACATACAGAAGAAACCACTTCACCACAACAAGACTGGTAGGGAGTATGGAGGAGGCACAAGAGGGCTGGATGGGCTCCCAGAAATGGCAGCTGAAGTTCTGGAGGTATACTTCAGCAGCCAGGGGGTTCCCCATGAGAAGTACAGGGTCTAACCTCTAAGCTGGTCTCCCCAGACTACAGCACCACAGTCAGAAAGTAACCCAGGTAACATCCATCTGTGAAAAGCAGCAGGATTTCTGTCTGCCAGGGAGAGATGGCTAGAGATGCAGAGAGCCTCTTAAAGGGCCAGCATACAAAATTTTGTTTAAAGCTGCTTACCCTGGGCTCCAGCAGAGGAAGGGAAGAGTGGACTAGAGATGCTTGAGGAGATTCTGGGGTTGGTGACTCTGGGGAGAGAAAGAACAGCTCTGAAGGAACAGCTGTGAGGATCCCTGTGCTGAGTCATTCCCCATACTACAGAGGCCATCTGTCTCAGGCAGAGCTCTCCTCTCTCAATGACATCAGCCTGAGGGGCAGCAATAGCCCTGCCCCCAGGAATTACTCTGCCCCACCCTGTGGTGTTTAAACCAGGCTGCTGACTACAGCTTGATTAGCCTAGCAACTGATTAGTTTAACAACTGAGGTGGAAAATACAAAGAAGCAATCAAAATGGGAAGACAAAGAAACAGACCCCAAATGAAAGAATAAGAGAATTCTTCAGAAGAAGAACTAGATGAAACGGAGGCAAGCAATTTATCTTATAGACAGTTCAGAGTAATGACTATAAGGATACTCAACAGCATGAAAAAAGACATAAAAAACATAAAAATGGACCAGTCAGAACTAAAGAAGGCAATATTTGAAATAAATAATACACGAAGGAATAAACAGTAGGTTAGATGAGGCAGAGGATCAAATCAGTGATTTGGAAGACAAGGTAGAAAAAAACACCCAGGAAGAGCAGCAAAAGAAAAAAAATTTAATGGGGAGAGCTTAAGAAACATTTTGGAAAACGTGAAGCATCACCACATCCATATTATGGAAATACCAGAAGAAGAAGAGAGTGATCAAGGAATCAAGAACTTGTTTGAAGAAATAATGACCAAAAACTTTGATAATCTGGTGAAGGAAAAAGACACACAAGTCCAGGAAGCTCAGAGAATCCCAAATGAGTTGGACTCAACATCATAATTAAAATGACAAGGCTTAATACTAGCTGGTGTGGCTCAGTGAATTGAGTGCCACTTGTGAACTGAGAGGTCATCAGTTCAATTCCCAGTCAGGACACGTGCCTGGGTTGCAGGCCAAGACCCCAGATGGGTGTGTGCAAGAGGCAACCAATTGATGTATCTCTCACACATCAATGTTTCTCTCCCACTATTTCTCCCTCCCTTCCCCTCTCTCTAAAAAGAAATTAATTAAATCTTATAAATAAATAAATATAAATAAAATGGCAAGGCTTAAAAACAAGGAGAGAATCCTAAAAGCTGTAAAAGAAAAGCAGGTAGTTACATACAAGGGAGCACCAATTAGACTGTCATCTGATTACTCAATAGAAACATTTCAGGCCAGATGGGAATGGCATGAAATATTCAACGTGATGAAAAGCAAGGACCTACAACCAAGGCTACTTTACCCAGCAAAGCCATCATTTAAAAATTGAAGGTGAAATAAGGAGCTTCCTAGACAAGAAAAAGCTAAATGAGTTTGTTAACACCAACTCAGTACTGCAACAAATGTTAAAGGGCTTGCTTTAAGAAGCAGAAGAAGAAAACAAGAAAGGAAAGTACAGAAGAAAATAGTCTAATAATAAAATGGCACTACTTATCTATCAATCATCACCTTAAATGTAAATGACTTAAATGCTCCAACCAAAAGACATAAGGTAGCTAAATGAATAAGAAAACAAGACCATTTATATGTTGTCTCCAAGAGAACCATTTCAGATAAAAAGATACACACAGATTAAAAGTAAAAGGATGGGAAAAATATATTTCATGCAAATGGAAAGAAAAAAAAGTGGAGTAACAATACTCATATCAGACAAAATAGACTTTAAAACCAAGATTATAGTAAGAGACAAAGAAGGATACTACATAATGATAAAGGGAACAGTCCAAAAAGAGGATATAACCCTAGTAAACACTTATGCACCCAACATAGGATTACCTGTATATGCGAAGAAGATCATGATGGACATAAAGAGAGAGATCAACAGAAATACAGTCATAGTTAGGAATTTTGACACCCCATTGATGTCGATGGAAAGATCTTCCAGGCAAAAAATCAAAAAGGAGACAGGGGCCTTAAACTACACACTAGATCACAAGGATTTAATTGATATATTCAGAGCATTTCACCCCAAAGTAGTAGAATATACATACTTTTCAAGTGCACACGGAACATTTTCTAGGCTAGGCCACATGTTAGGACACAAAACAAGTCTCAATAAATTTAAGAAGATTGAGATCATGTCAAGCATCTTCTCTGATCACAATGTTATGAGACTAGAAATCAACCACAATAAGAATATTGAACAACCCACAAAGACATGGAAGATAAATGACTCATTATATAATGAATAAGTAAACAATGAGATCAAGAAAGAAACCAAAAGATACTTTTGAACAAATGAATTTGAGGCAGAACAATCTAAAACCTGTGGGACACTGGGAAAGCAAATCTAAGAGGGAAATTCATAGCATTACAGGCCTATCTCAAATTTTAAAAAGCTGAAATAAACCATCTAACTTCACACTTAAAGGAACTTGAAAAAGAAAAACAAACAAAACCCAAAGTGAGTAAAATGAAGAAAATAACAAAGACCAGGGCAGTAATAAATGAAATAGAGTCTAAAAAAATGATACCAAAGATCAATGAATCCAAGAGCTGGTTCTTTGAAAAGATAAACAAGATTGACAAAAATTTTAACCAGACTCATCAAGAAAAAAAGAGAAAAGACCCAAATAAATAAACTGAGAAATGAAAAAAGAGAAATAACACCTGCACCAAAGAAATACAAAGGATTCTAAGAAAATACTATAAACAAGTATATGCCAACAAACGGGACACCAGGATGAAATGGATAAATTTCTAGAAACATACAATCTTCCAAAACCAAATCAAGAAGAATCAGAGAATCTGAGTAGACAGATTACACCTAAGGAAATTGAAGCAGTAATCAAAAGAACTCCCAGCAAACAAAAGCCCTGGACTGGATGGCTTCACGGGTGAATTTTACCAAACATTCTGAGAACTAACACCTCTCCTTCTCAAACTATTTCATAAAATTCAAGAGGAGGGAAGTCTCCCAAACTCATTTTATGAGGCCAGCATTATCCTAATTCCAAAACCAGATAAAGACAATACAGAGAAAGAAAATTATAGGCCTCATATCCCTGATGAATACATGCGAAAATCCTTGACATAATATTAGAAACAAAATACAGCAATGCATCAAAAAGATCACACACCACAATCAAGTGGGATTTATTCTGAGAATGCAAGGTTGGTACAACATTCGCAAATTGATAAATGTGATTCACCACATAAACAAAACGAAGGATAAAAAAACCACATGATCATATCAATAGATGCAGGAAAAGCATTTGATAATATCCAACACCCATTTTAGACAAAAACTCTCAGTAAAGTGGGATAGAGGAAACATACCTACACATAATAAAGGCCATATGTGACAAACCAACTGCCAGCAACATACTCTACAGGCAAAAACTACAAGCGCTCCCCTTATGATCAGAAACAAGACAGGGATGTCTGCTTTTAACTCTCTTATTCAACATAATAGTGGAAGTCCTAGCAGCAGCAATCAGACAACAAGAAAAAATAAAAGTCATCCAAATTGGAAAGGAAGAAGTAAAACTGACTTTGTTCGCAGATGACAAAATACTATATACATAGAAGACCCCAAAGATTCCACCAAGAAACTACTAGAACTGATAAATTAATTCAGCAAAGTAGCAGGATACAAAATTAATATCCAGAAATCAGTTTCATTTTTATATACCTTAATGAACTAGCAGAAATGAAAATTAAGAAAACAATCCCATTCACAATTGTTTCAAAAAGAATAAAATATCTAGGAATAAACCTAACAAAGAATGTAAAAAACATGTACATGGAAAATTATAAGACATTAAAGAAAGAAATTAAAGAAGATAAAAATAAGTGGAAGCATATACTGTGTTCATGGATAGGAAGAATTAACATAATTAAAATGTCCATACTACCTAAAGCAATCTATAGATTCAATGCAATTCCTATCAAGATTCTAATGATGTATTTCACAGAACTAGAACAAATATTTCAAAAATTTATATGGAACCACAACAGGTCCTGCATAGCAACAGCCATACTGAGAAAGAAGAACAAAGTTGGAGGAATCACGCTACCTAGAATCAAACTACACTACAAGTCCATAGTAACAAAACAGCCTAGTACTGGCATAAAAACACACACATAGGTCAATGGAACAGAATAGAGAGCCCAGAAATAAACTTACTCCTTCATAGTCAATTAATATATGACAGAGGAAGCAAGCACATACAATGGGCTGAAGAGAGTTTATTCAATAAATGGTGTTGGGAAAATTAGACAGATATTACAGAAACCACATCACACACAAGAATAAATTCTTCTTACACCACACACAAGAATAAATTCAAAATGGATCAAAGACTTAAATGTTAGACCCCAAACCATAAAAATCCTAGAAGAAAACAGGCAGCAAAACCTCAGATATTTCTCATAGAAATTTTTTATTGGATATATCTCCCCAGGCAAGGGAAAAAAAAGAAAAAAATAAGCAAATGGTACTACATCAAACTAAAAAGTTCTTGCACAGCAAAGGAAATCATCAACAAAATAAAAAGACAACCCACAGAATGGGAGAACATATTTGCTGATACATGTGATAAGGGTTTAATATGTATAAAGAACTTTCAAAACTCAACACCGAAAATACAAACAACATAATTTAAAAAATGGGCAAAGGACCTGAATAGACACTTCTCCAAAGAGGACATACAGATGGCCAATAGACATATGAAAAGATGCTCAGTGTCACTAATCGTAAGGGACATGCAAATTAAAACCACAATGAGATACCATCTCACACCCATCAGAATGGCTATCACCAATAAATTGACAAACAAGTGCTGGCAAGGGTGTAGAGAAAGGGGAACCCTTTGCACTGTTGGAGGATTGCAGGCTGGTGCAACCACTGTGGACAACAGTATGAAGACACTTCAAAACATTAAAAATGGTTCTGCCTGCCCAGCTGGTGTAACTCAGTGGATTGAGCGCGGGCTGGGAACCAGAGGGTCCCGGTTCGATTCCCAGTCGGGGCACATGCCTGGGTTGCGGGGCAGGTCCCCAGTGAGGGCCATGTGAGAGACAACCATACATTGCTCTTTCTTCCTCTCTTCTCCTCTCTCTAAAAATAAATAAAATCTTAAAAAAAAAAAAATGGTTCTGCCTTTTGACCCAACGATCCCACTTCTGGGAACGTACATGAAGGAACCCAAAATACTAATTAGAAAGAACATAAGCACTTCTATGTTCATTGCAGCGTTATTTACAATTGCCAACATATGAAAGCAGCCAAAGAGTCCAAGATACGTGAGTGGATAAAACAACTATGGGACATTTACACAATGGAATTCTACTCGGCCATAGAAAAGGAAGAAAATTTTATCCTTTGCAACAGCATGGATGGACCTGGAGAACATTATGCTAAGTGAAATAAGCCAGTCAGAGAAAGACAAATTCCACGTGATCTCACTCATATGTGGAATCTAATGAACAAACTGAAGTAACAAGGAAAATGGGACAGCCTAGTGGGGAGGAAGTTAGGGGTGGAGGGATTGAGGATAAAGGAGAAAGGACTCATGGACACAGACAATAGTGTGGTTGGTGATTGCTGGGCGGAGGATTGCTGAGGGGACTAAATGGTAATGGAAAAAATACAATAAAGATTAAATTTAAAGAAATAAAAAGGAAAATGATAAATTTACAGTAAAAAGAAGAATACTACCTTATGTAACTAATGATGGGAAAACTGACACCATGTGCTGCCTGATGCGCTGGGGTGGGGGGGTACAAAGTCACATTTACCATCTTGAAAACATCGCCTAACCCAGATTTAGTCACATGGAACTGCAAACAAACCACACTGAGGGATATTTTACAGAAGAGAAGGACTGTGGTCTTCAAAAATGTCAGTCTCGCCCTGGCCAGGTGGTTCAGGGGGTGGAAGTGCCGCCTTGGACACCCAGGGTTTGCGGGTTTGACACCTGTCAGGCGCCAGGGGAGTCAACGCATCAATCTCACATTGCTGTTTCTTTCTCTCCCTCTCTCCCTTCCTTCCTCTCTGTCCAAAATCAATACACATATCGTGGGTGTGGAATTTTTTAAAAATGTCAATCTGAAAAGGGAATGAAAAGCTGAGCAGCAGTTCCAGATTAAAGGAGACAAGAGACGTGAAATCCATGTGTAGTGTAGGATTCTGTGCATTTTGGGGAAAATAATGAGCTTTTAACAAGGTCTGTACATTAGATAACAATACAGTATCAACGTTAAGTTTTCTGATTTTTATGATCACACTGTAACTGCAAAAATGACTGCTCTTGTTTTTAGGTAAAGGGTAAAGGGGCATAAGAGCTGCAAATTATTCTCAAAGGTTCACACAAAAAAAGACAGTGTCATAAAGCAAAATATTAACAATTGTAAATCAGAGTGGCAGGTGTACCAGAGTTCTCTTTATTCTTCTTACAATTCTTTCATAAGTATGGAATTATTTCAAAACAAGAATTTACAAAATAAAAAAAGTTCAAACCCTGAAATGTGACATTCAAGGATTTCTTACATTTCTTAGATCAAACTGTCTGAACAATCTTCTATTCCACTTATCCTTTATCACACAACTCGCAGGAGAGCCACGCTGAGCTGCCTGATTTTTCTCAAACATCCAAGTGCCTGCTCTCTTTTCCACCACGGTGTTTGTGTTCACTCAGAACACTGTGGCCAGGACACCCTTGGTTTTGCTCCTTAACCTCTGAAATCCCTTTCAACCCTGGCCATCCTTCATAAAAAATCAACCAATCCAAGGAAGAAACCCTCATTTACTCAGCCCCTAAATCCATCCAGTCTCCTGGCTTAATTCATCAATTTGGGTTAGGTCAGCCTTCTGAGCTGTGGGCTTCTCAGGTTTTGCCTGAGTAACAAGCAGACTCGGAGAATGGGTGTAGACTGCCACCTGGTGGTCTTTAGGAATATATCCATTTGAAGAGCATCTGTGAGCACAGAAGTTTGCAAAATGAAAAAAAGGACACAACAGATTCTGCTCAAAATCTCATTCAATTCATCTGTAGGTTACAACAGCCATTTAACAAAAGGTTTTGAGGACTAGAGTTAAGATACATTATTGTTTTTACAGAATATTCACTCAATAAATGGTAGCTAGTATTGTTAGAAACATAAAATATTATCCTGGAAAGAATCTTACAGACCAGTTATTTTCATTTTGTCACTTTATAGTTAAGGAACCTGACATCCAAAAGACACGTAAGGCAAGATCTCAAGGACAGGCTTTTTGACTCCTCACTCCTTTACCGAATGTATGCCAGAAGAAACAAGTTCGTTATGAGTATGACAAAATGACAGTGCGTCATCGTAGAACACATATGTCTCACCCATACCCGCCCTCTGGTTTACTGCTCCTTTCTCAGGCAGCCCTGGCAAGCCTCCAGTTCCAAGTAGGTAAGGGCAAGAGGGGACTCCAGGGGGAAGAATATTCCCTCCGTGAAGTGGGGCGGGGGATGGCTGTGGCAGGAACAGGTGTCTGCAGAAAACGAGATGCTTCCTCCGTGAGGGAGACCAATTTGCCTTTCATAGTTTGGGTGGTTACACTCTAAGTTTCACTTTTTCTTGTGTGTAAATCACTTCCTTTCAGCTTCTCTCTCTGCGTCACTCTAGTTCAGTCTCTCTTCTTTCTTCTCATCCACTTCTTCCTCCTTCTGATTCTCTAAACCTAGCCAAGAGAACTCCCCTTGGAGCCAGGTCTCCTGTGCAGACCAAGCACTGGGCTGACACGTGTACCACCCTCCCCTGCTGCCACACTTCCTCTGCTCTGCTCAGAAGGTGACAGTTATCCCACTTCCTCTGTTTAACTGACACAACACTGATAAAACATTTTACAGCTTTCCAGAAATCCTGGTTTGTTGTTCTCCGATTCATCGCTGGGTTCTGCCCCACACCATCTCCTGTCCGTGTTCACTCTGCCAGCCAGGGACTCCAGTTCACCGTGGCTGGGGAATACAGTCTGGTGGGATGGCCTAAGAGCTTCAAGGATCCCCTTTTGTAGAGATAAGAGAGGGACAAAGCCTTAGAAAAGAGCCATCCCTTCCTCCAATCTGCTACCTCCTGCCCTTTCTCACTGCAACACACGTTCTCATGCTCTGCCTCCAAATCCTCACCCCACACTCACCCTGCATTTTCCCCCTTACACCAAATCCACAGCAGCCTCCAAATTCTGCCTGCTGTTGTGGCTTGTAATGCCTGCCCTTTTAAGACTTTGGAGTGCTGGACCTACCTAAAGACCCAACTTTTAAACAGTTTCCAAATCCATGAGGTCACTCACCCCTAGCACCTGTTACATAGTTTCTCCAGGTTCTAACCACTTTAAATGCTCTTTCCTCCAAAACTTTTTATTGCTTTCCTGTCATCCCCCTCATTCTTTGCCACCACCAGTTATACCGCTGCTGAGTGTCTGCTTTGTACCAGGTGCCTGCTACAAAGAGGAGCCCTACTTGAAGCCCTCTTTTCTCCTAGATACAAGGACTAAGCTAAAAATTATTCCACATTTCCTGTTCCTCAAGTCCATGGGGCTGTGCTTGCCCCACCCTTCTAAATCCCCAGCTCCCTCCTCCTCTGCAGCACTTACATGCACATCCTCTGGGGCCCTGGCTCTGTCCACCTCAGAAGTCATATAAAACCCTGAACACTCACTTTGAGATCCCAAAGAGGTACTGTGCTTCTAAATTAAACAGCCTTCATCAGAAGAAAGAACATAGGTTCACCAGGCAGTCAAAAACTTGTGTTCCAACCATCTTAGAATGATGACAGAAAAGCCAGTACTTAAAATAGAAAAGACAGAACTGAAGTGGCTGTAGTGGAAGACATTTTCCCAAAAGTAATTTCCTCAAGATGCACCTCAGAAAAATACACTAATACATTTGTGAAATATAAACTCTTTCCTTCTAGAAGAGTCATGATTCACGTCAGTTTGTCAAAAGTTTCAAGAAGTTGTGCCTTAAAGAATCAGATGTGTCTTCTTGTTAGAATGGCCATTATCAATAAGGCAAGTAATATGGCACATGTGGGAGAGGTTGTGGAGGAAAAGCAACCCCCATTCACTGCCGGTGGGAATGTAAACTGGTACAGCCACCATGGTACACAGTGTGGAGTTTCCTCAAAAGGTTAAGAATAAAGCTACCATATGATCCAGCAATCCCTCTTCTGGGTATCTACCCCAAATTTTTGAAAACATTTATTTGCAAAGATATATGCCACCCTTATGTTCATCACAGCATTTTCATGGTGGCCGAGACATGGAAACAATTGAAGTGTCCTCCGGTAGAGGACTGGATAAAGAAGATGTGGTACTTATATACAACGGAATATTACTTGGCCATAAAAAATATGAAATGCTACCATTTGTGATAACATGGATGGACCTTAGAATATCATGCCAAATGAAATAAGTCAAATGGAAAAGTGCAAGATTTCACTCATATGTGGAATATAAAACTGAAAGCAACAACAACAAAAAAAATCTCATAGGCACAGACGACCACACAGTGGTTACCAAAGGAAAGGGGGTGAGAGGTAGCGAAGGATAAAGGGCTCAAATACGTGGTGACAGAAGATGATTTGAGTTTGGGTGGTGGACACACAATTCAATATACAGATCTCGTATCATAGAAATGTACGCTTGAAATCTATATAATCTTATTACCCAATGTCACCCCAATAAATTTAATTTAAAGAAAGAAAACAGATGTTTGGAAACAAATGATGGGTAAGCAAGCATGGGGAATAAAGCTAGTGAAATGGGTAAAAGAAAGAATCAGGTGTGTCTTTTGTTAACCATGAATTTACCAAACTTGTGTGATCACACTAAAAGTAAGCCCTCTAAAATCATTTTATATTCTTTCTGTTCATATCCCTTGGATCTAGCCTATTTCTGGCACTTAGGCAGTACCCAATAAAATACTATTTGAATAGAACTATAGCTTCAGACCTCTAAAGGGATACCTTCTGCAGAGGCCTGTGACAGACTTCTTTGGTTCTGCTGGTCTTGCAAATAAGGAAGATACAGCAAAACCAAAGGAAGAACTTTCCAGCAATTACCTTGAGTGATTCAAGAGAATGGGAGTGTTAGAAAAGTTAGCAAATCCCATTTCTTGAAATTATTTACTTCCAGAACAAGAAGTAGAGACAACAGGGTGATCTTGGAGGATGATTCTCTGTCAAGAAAGTTCAGAAAAGCTTTGATTAGTTAAACCACCACTGAACTCTCCCCTAGGATTCCATCCACTCTCTCTCCCCACATTTGAGCCTTTGAGACAGGAAGGAAACAAACTCCCTTGAACTTTCCCAGCAGCAATTTGAAACAACAGACTCAATGAAAAATGGGTGTTTGCAAACCCAGGGTGTGTGAAAGGGGAAAGCTGAGAACAGAAATGGAAGTAGATCACTTGTATCTAGACCTGGACAGACGGGCCCAGCTGCTGAGCTCAGAGCAGAGGCTGTGAGCAGGTACTTCTCTATCACGGGATCGCCCCTCCAGGCAGCTGTCCTGGCTCTGCCCCAGCTGGGCTGGGCAACCTGCCAGCTCAGCTCTTACTTCTGTAGCTTCAGAACACATGCCCAACCCAGCTCATCTGTTTAATGGACACATCTGTGTTCAGAAACTATTCTTATCAGTGTTATCAGGTTACACATCTGGAGGATAATATCGTTCAAAAGCAATTTTATTTGACCTTTCAATCGACAACAGTTTTTTCCTAATGCATTCTTTATTACCTTTTTCATGATTCCTTACCAAAGATGTCACTTGATATTTTCATTTTCCATAATAAAATACACATAGTTACATAAGAGAAAAGTAGTGGTTCTACATGTTATAGATTTCTAGGAGCAAGAGACTCTCAGAAAATATTTCTCTGTCAGAAGAGGAAACTGATACCAGTGAAATTAAGAATCATACAGGGAGTGTTAAAGTCACAAGCTCAGTGTTTTACTAAATTCCATAGAACGTGGGGGAGGGCTCCCTAGAATGATAAACTGGCCGTGTGATGAGGCACTAAGCTGCCGAATCATATAGGCAGGAGAGAATTAACTCATCATCTCATTTATTATCATGATTTTTATTTTTAACTGGGGGAGGGATATTAAAATCTCATGAAAACCTTCTGAAATTCTGAACTGCATCTGCACAACAAGGGCAATCAGTTAAGTTTTCAGGATGCATGTAGAATATATAATCAGAGAACTTTACCATATCAGCAATATAGAGGCACCTAATATTTTCCAAGGATAAAAGAAGGGTAGATGGAAGAGAGGGAGAGAGAGAGAGACTTTACAACTAAGGAAGAAGACAATCCCCTGGATTTCCTTCACCTCCTAGGAATCATGCATACAAGTCTTCATCCTCATCTTTCTGCAACTACTTATAAAAGAGAAAAGGTTTCTTTTAAAAAATAAATCAAAACAGCAAACTTTTAATTAACAAAAATATCTCTAGAAAGTTGCTTGTGAAGTGGCTTCTTTACTGAATGAGGTCGTGTTTGGTATATAGCATGCTGGAAAAAAACTGAAAGCATTGTATTAAAGAACCTTAAACACAGCTGTGATTTGTGCATTTGCCATGAGTTAGACCCTGGGCTAAAAACTCTACATTCTTTTAGAATATAGCTTTCAACCCTTCCTTTCATGTAGATCATCCCCATTCTGCAGACAAGGAGGTTGAGGCCTAGAGATGTAGATTGATGTGTCTAGGACTACAGAGCCACCTAGCGCCAGCGTCTGACTCCAAAGTCTCCTCCCCTAACCGTGAAGCTACCTGTGTTTATCAGAATGTTGGCATTTTGGCCAGAACAATTGCTTCTTATGCTGTAGAGTCCTGCGCCTTCAGAGACATTCAGTGTCTCTGGCCCTCAAGCCCAAGATAGCAGGAGCAGCTTCCTATCACTCTGAAAACTAAAATGCCCTCACATGTTGACAAACTCCCTCTAGAGGTAGTATCCCCATCCCAACACACTGAAAATAACTGTTAAGAAAAATACTGAATTTCAGAAACTTAGGGTTTAAAAGAATTTTAAGCATTCCATTCATTTAATGTTTGCAATTAATTTGTACAGAAAAGAGTAGTAATGAAGAGACCAAGAAAGAGCTAGGTTTTGATTTTTAACTTGTTGACTTTCAGGTAATTCTCTCCCAAAAAGCATAGATCTACTTATAGACCTACTACTTTAGCACCTACTGTATACCGGAAAATATGTTAGACGTTTTCATTTTTACACGTAAGTGAATGTGGGGTGTATGTGTGTGTGTGTGCTAGAGAACCAGACAGAGAATGATTATTTTACTTACGTTATCCTTGAAGAAAATAATGTTTATAAAACTTACCTTGCCATGCAGGAATTTTATTTTTAGGCTTCTTTCCACCATACCAGAGCTACAGTGTGGATCTCCAATGAAACTGTCCTATTAGCAATTGGGAATGGAATTTGGGGACATGGTAAAAAGAGAGCTAACCATAGCTATAACCAAGAAATTAGAAAGAAAAGAATGAACGTGTGAAAATCAGCCACATTTTGCACACTGGAGATGTGCCTTATACAATAAATATTGTGGTATATATACCTGTAAATAAATGATACAGGGAAGGAAATAGAGCAGGATCGGGAAAGAGAGAGAGGAGACAGCTGGACTGGTGCCGCTTCACACAAAGAAGAGATTGTATTGGCGGATGTTGGCGAAGTGGGGAGTAAGATAGTCAGCCCTGCTGGATTAGTCAGGGTGGAAGTGATTGAGGATTGGGGAAAATCTTTCAGAGTTTAATAAGGCTTCTTGGAATTGAAAGCCAATAAATTGAAGACATCTCCAGGGTGTGACAATTTTTTTTTCATCCAGCTTTAAAAGTTCCTTGAGAAGGGAATTGTTTATTTAAAAAGAGAAAAGAAAACTTTGAAGTGATTTGAACACAAAAACAAAGCACTAAGAAGTCAATCCAGAAAAAAACAAAAGTGGCTTATGCTGATTTGCAGTATTTGAAAACAAACTTCTGAGGAATTTACCAGTGTGTGAAAGAGTTATGAAAATAGATGCATTTTGGCTCCAAGCCTCTCAAGTGTGTGATAGGGCTGTAAGCATTTTCTCTGAGACAAATATGAGATAATTTTCCAGATAGAGTTTTATCATCATTTTGAGACACCTCTTCTCTTGGGGACAGGAAGCTGTATTTGCAGCCCTGGGATTTAGTTACACGGCAGGAAGACTTTCCTTAGTAGGAAAAGGTCTATTGTTTTGGAAAGACCAAGGCAGCTCTCTGACGGGAAAGGCTCGCTGGCAGTGAGCTCAGCTCTGTGGCAGATACTTTGTTCTTCAGTCAGCCTCCTGAGCTCGAGCAAAGGATGTGGCCGGGTCGGAGGCGGAGACTGTGCATCTGTGTGTATATGTGCGTATGTGTGTTCTCATTTCCGCTTCCCCTTTCAAGCTGGCAACAGCAGTGTAATGAGGACAGAGAGAAAGGTGCAACATGCAATATGATACTTTCTCACTGCCCTCACTGCCTTCCCCCTACCTGGGAAAGGGTTGGGCCAGCTTTGGGAACTGCTTTGCCTCAAACTCAGCTCTCTACCAGCAGACAGGTGAGTGCAACTTCCACTTCAGTTTTAAGACTATAATGATTTAGGGTGATGCTGGGAGACAAGAGGATACAGGTCAGAGAAAAATCAGGCTGTGAAGAAAAGGAAAAAGTCAAGAGAAAATCTCCCACACCCCTGACTTCAATCTTAAAAAATTCATCCTTGAGCCTCTCAGAAGAAAGGGATCACTTTACTTTCTTTTTTCCTTCCCATTACCAGACTCTCTCTAGGTATTTTTTCTGGGGTCACAAAACATGGGTTCCTTTGATGGCCTAAATTATCAGTTAGGAATTTTCTACCTTTCTCACCTGAGAAGTTTATCTCTGTCTTGCTGTGCTCACTTTTGCTGTAAATTCAATGTGACTCTAATTTTGAAAGATTCTTGAGGAGAAAAGTTTCCCAGCTGCATTGCAGGTCCATTCTAGTGTCTGTAACTCTGAAGATGGAGACTACCTGGCCTAAATCAATTTTGCTTTTTATGGGTATGAACTTTCTTCACAAGACATGGAACAAAGAGAGATTGTGGCTACATGTGAAGCTACACGATGGGACACCACCAGGCCAAATTAACTGGAAGGCCCAAGATAGATAATTGCCTGTCATATTGGTTTTCAGCTGTGCATCTCAGAGATGGAGAGATGAATGTGTTGACTACCTAATGATCTACATAATCCTGGGGGGATGGATTCTGTGCTTCTCCAACATCCTCATCTCAGTGGTAGCCAGGCTGAGCATGTCACCGCCTACATGAGTTTTGGGGAGGGTAGAGGAGTGGAAAGATCTGCTATACTGGGGTTTTCCCCTGCCCCAGCTCTGCTACCGAGCTTACCAGTGGGTGGAAGAGAAGAGGTGGGTCCCCAGTGCAGAACAAGGACAAGATAAAAGAGCCCCACATTAGTGGTTTGACAATACCATGAGGATTTGGAAGTGATGCCCAGGGAAGTAATAGTGACTCCACCTGCCACAGATGGCCTCGAGGAGAGAGGCCCAGGGACTTTCTGGACAGTGCACGGCAGTGCCAAGGACAGGAGGTTGGAGGCTTTCAACTTGTTTGTTCAAGCTTCAGACTTAACAGTTGTTAGATCTGAGTGAGTAGAGATAAAGATCTGGTGTGATTTTCCCGTAATGTGAAGCATTATTAGGAAGAGAGTAAGCCAGGTTCATTATCTATTTCCACATATTATCAGAGATAGCCAGCTGAAGATACGACAAAGGAGCAGAAAGAGATCTAACAAAGGATTTCTTATTCTCTGGCACCCCAGGGAGTTTTCAAATTCTTTACGACCACACTAAGAATGTTTTCTCAGAATTCTATTGGTTCTCCGAAAGTTAAATGGAATCCAGTGATGATGCATTATGTAGCGGCCATAGAGAACCAACACAGCTGTTTTTAATTCAACGTTCAGGATTAGCATTCTAACAGAGAATGGGGAGAAGGTTTGGTCCTGGCTCGGATCACGATTCTCAAGGTCCACTCTGCGCTGCAGCAAGGGGGAAAGATCAGACATTTATTTCCATTTGACAACTGACAACTTCTGTTCTTCACCTAAAGGACAAGAACAAAGTGGGCATCCCAATACCCCATGTACTCTGTACCCTGTCCAAATGCAGGCCTAATACGAAAAGGCTTAAATGCAGAGTTTAAGGACAAGATTCATATATTGTGAAAGAAAAAGAAGAATAAAAATTAGTACATGAGGGAAAGTGCTTCATTACCAAGAAAAAAAAATGAATTCAAGATAGGAATTCATAGAACTAAATGATTATGAAATCTGCTCATTCTCCCACATCTTAGGTTAAGGTATCTGTAAACCATCCGGATAAACTGATGTTTCCTCCTTTAAGTATTTGTGTTTATTTATTGAATTTATTGGAGTGACATTGGCTAATAAGATTATATAGGTTTCAAGTGTTCATTTCTATTACACCATCTGTATATTGCATTGTGTGCTTACCACCCAAAGTCAAATCATCTTCTGTCAACATGTATTTGACCCCCTTTACCCTGTATGGCTCCCTATGCCCCACTTCCCTCTGGTAACCATCATACTGTTGTCTGTGTCTGTGAGTTTTTGTTTGTCTGTTTTTCTTGTTTGTTCTTCTTGTTTGTTCATTTGTTACTTTCAGTTTTTTATTTCACATATGAGTGAAATCATATAGTTCTTAACTTTTGGTGTCTGACTTATTTCACTTACCATAATATTCTCAAAGTCCATCCATGTTGTCACAAATGACATCATTTCCTCTTTTCTTATAGCTGAGTAGTATTCCATTGTATGTATGTACCACTTCTTCTTTATTCAGTCATGTATTGAAGGACACTTCAGTTTTTTTCCATGTCTTGGTCATTGTGAATAATGCTGCAATTAATGTAGGGGCACATATATTTTTTCAAATAAATGTTTTCAAATTTTGAGGATAGATACCCAGAGGAGAGGTTGCTGAGTCATATGGTAACTCTATTTATAATTTTTTGGGAATCTCCCTCCACACTGTTTTCCATAGGGACTACGCCAGTTTACATTCCCACCAGCAGTGAATGAGGGTTCCTTTCTCTTCACAGCCTCTCCAACACTCAATAGCTTATTCTTGATGTCTTTAGAGCAGATGAATAAAATGTAGTATCTCCCAACACTCAGAGCACAGGATCACTTTTTTGCAAATGTACCACTTTAATATTTTCTGTAGCAATTTACAAGCCTTTCTTAAAACTCATTTACATCCTGGAAGTAGAAGTAAGAAAGAAAGGAAAGGAAAGAAAAAAAGGTCCTAGACAGTCTTCTTTTTTTTTTTTTAAGATTTTATTTATTTATTTTTAGACAGAAGGGAATGGAGGGAGAAAGAGATGGGGAGAAACATCAATGTGTGGTTGCATCTCACATGGCCCCCCTGGGGACCTGGCCTGCAACCCAGGCATGTGCACTGACTGGGAATCGAACTGGTGACCCTTTGGTTTGCAGGCCAGCACTCAGTCCGCTGAGTCACACCAGCCAGGGATAGATAGTCTTCTTTTATTCTTTATTCAGCTAAACTTATTTTAGGAGGGAGAGTATGAAAAGGAAGAAAAAAGTTATAATGATGAATTGGCATTTTTCTTGGTATTATTTATCAGATAATATCTTCCTTTTTCTCTGAAATGGATTGAACTGCTGCCTTAGACCACAGATTTCTCAGATGGCTCAAATGCTATTCTCAGGGTAATTTTTGCTCTGATGATTTCACAAACTGCAGGGGCGTAGAAGAGAATTCGATATTAGGAAGAAATTTCCTATCTATGAAGGCAATGTGAGAGGACGTTGCAGTTGGGGTATGCAGAATGTGGGGGGAGCGGTGCATCAATCTGGTTTGAGGTGGGATTTGTCCCATCACGAAGAAGTGTGGCTGTCCTGGGATTTCCTACAGCCCTTTGCAATGGTGGTGATATGTGTTTTGGTTGTGAATGTAGATAAGAAGGTCTAACGGGCCCCAACATGGAAACTCTGTTTCCTTTCTTTCTCCTCCCACGCTTGTTTTTATTCTCAGTCCCAATTCACAGACACTGCTTGGGGTGTAGGAACAATGCAGACAGTGGAGAAGAGAGATCTGTCCAATACATGCCCCTGGGAGGAGGCCCAGGGTGTTAAACAAAAACTTGGGGCAGAGTCTTGGAAACCAAGAGTGGCAGGAGGAAGGCTCTCTGACACAGAGGAAGAAAGCTTATACCAGGGACTCAGAACTTGTGTGAGTTCCATTAATAACCACTAATAATGTACATGACTTCAGATAAGCCTCTCTCTTTTAATATCTCTATCTCTATCTCTTTTTCTTGCTCTTTTAGTTTCCTCCACTGCAAAATGAGTGATGAGAATTCAATGATCTCTCAGCTCCCTTTGGACATCAGTAAGAATGAAGGACCCAGTCACTGCACACTTCTCATCTGTGCTTCACCGCAGCACCCCCTTCTCACCATCTGGACTTCACACACACTGCTGTGCACTGCTGCCCGCTCTTCCCTTCTTCCCTTATGCCTGAAAACATTCTAGCTTAGTAAGAGTGGTTTAGACTGAGAGAAGACTAACACTAATAATAGCTATCATTTATCAAATGCTTCCTTTATACATCAGGGACTTAATACACAGGGTTGGGCAAAAGTGGGTTTACAGTTGCGAGTGCGTGAAACACAGAGTGTATTCTTTTATTATTATTTATTAATTCTTGTATTATTTTCCATAAGAACAACTATCAACTTACTTTTGCCCTATTCTGCATATTATACAATTTTAACCCCCAATACCACAACAAGCTCGATGTGTTATCTGATATACATCTGAAGAAACCTAGGTTAGAGGGAATGAGTAATTTTACTAAGGACACATGCAGTAAGGAGACAGAGAACTGTGATTCCAAACAGAACCAATTCTGATTCCACGGCTCCTGCTCTCTCCACAGTTTTTCTTCTCCAGGGCTGACCATCCTTTCTGAGCCTCTTAGGAATATTCCCCTGGCGAAGTAACTGAGCAGAGCTGATCTTTGGCAGGTACAAATTGGTAGGCCCGTATTAGTTGTTAAATATTAAAATGTGTCCACACCAAATTATGATAAATACCCATTGTTCCAAGCCCTCCGAGTGCCTGAGACCAACCCTGCTTCCCACGAGATTCCCAAGACTGGCACCAGAAAGGGCTCCGCCATGGGGCTGTGGCTGGTGCCAGTCCTGGTGGGTCTGTGCCATCCTATCACCACTGTTAAGTGTTCTGAATGTCACAACAATCTACAAGTAAAGTAAATTTCCAAACAGACTTTCCCTCTCAACTAGACCTTCGCTGGGCCCTGGCTGCTAATCCACTCTGTAAGGCTGAGGAAGGCGGCACTGCTTCAGAATCACCTGTTTGGAGTCACGAAGGAGCCTGCTCTAGCAACCAAACAAAGCACCTCCTCCCTCACCAAGGCTGTCACAACGCAGGTTGGTCTGACTTGTGGTGCAGTGTTTCCGCTAACGATAGAATAAAAAATAAGCTAAGATCACCACTTAGATGTCAGTGGTAACTATAATTTGGGATAAAGGAAAGGAGAAACTATTTTAGTAAACTCTCCATTTTCCCTAGTAGAGAAGAAACAGCATAAACCAAAAGTCAGACCAACCTCAGTTTAAATCTCAACACTATAAGATCCTAAATATTCGACCTTGGACAAGTCACATATCTCTTTGACCTTCAGATAATAATAATTAGCTCAAAGGTGATTGTCAGGATCAAGGGAGGTAGTTTGTGGAAAGGTTTTATGAATAAATATAAGGTACTCTACATCTTATGATGGATTACGAGTTATTATAAGTACTTATTGCTTTCACTCGCCCATGTTAATATGTAAGGAAGCTCTGACTACATCCCTGAGAAAACAGAGGCTGGAACTAAATGATGTTCTCAATGTAGTGACAATAACATACCCATACAGGTTTTCTTTGCGACTGAAGTTACTACTCCTGGTGATGATTTTTGTTCAACCCTTTTCATTTCAAAGCTTTTAAACCATGCCCCAATATTAAACCACTGGAGGTGATTTCTCTTGCCTAATGTCAACCCTGTCTGCTGCAGTTTCTGCTTTTTTTTTTTAAGATTTTATTTATTTATCTTTTTTAGAGAGAGGAGAAGGGAGTGAGAAAGAGAGGTAGAAAGCAATGTACGGTTGCCTCTCACATGGCCCTCACAGGGGACCTGGCCCGCAACCCAGGCATGTGCCCCAACTGGGAATCGAATGGGGACCCTTCAGTTCCCAGCCCACGCTCAATCCACTGAGCTACACCAGCCGGGCCAGTTTCTGCTTTTAACTATAACATCCTCAGAACAGAGAATTCTCTGCTACTCTACGTGGCTGGAGTCAGATTTCAGAGCACCTGACAGACTGTGGAGAAATATTTAGAGAGCAAGTCTTTTGAGAATGCAGAGAAGAGGAAAGGGCTGGTAATGATAGCAGAGGCAAAAAATAAGACTTTGGGGTGATTCAGGCAATTAGCTGTAGATCCATTGTAGAGTGTTTTGTTGTTATTGTTTTGTAAGGGGGTGGTTAGTGGGAATGTCGTAGAAAAGATATCAGCAGGCTTCAGATTTCCATCCTCGTAGGAGATAGATTAAATATAATGTTATAATATAAACATCGAGAAACATGGTACTCAGATTTCAGAAAGAACTTTTGACCAAGGAATGAAATTTTTTAAGATAGGAAAATTTGATAGTTTAAGCTTATAAATTCAGTTAAACTATTGTGACCCTTATATTATATCGGCAAAGGATTGGCATGACTATGCCCCAACCCTTTTTCCCCTTTACTACAAGATATACGAAATATATATATTAGGAGGTGAGACCACTTTTCCATAGGGAAAGTCAGGAGCACCTGTCTTGTGACATATAAGGATAATTTTTCAGCACCAGGGTGATTCTTGCTCTGCAGATACAGTATTTACTGAGCACTTTCATGTTGCAAGGTGCTTGCTATGCTCTAAAATAAGACTTAGGGGACAAGCTACAAGAAGTGGTGGATAATGAAGAGAAAGGTAACCACTTATCTCTTGTTGAATATATTATAACATGTGTGCTACTTGTCAGAGGTAAGTAGTAGAAAGCAGATGACTTATGTAGGCCTTCAAAGGGTACGTAGAATTTCTTTAGATAGAGAAGAAGGTGGATGAATCTGTATAAACTAAGCCAAAAAAAAAAAAGAAAAATTCAAGTGCTGGGGGTCAGTGAGCAACACCTGACTGAATCACACACATTTGGGTTCCTTCTTAGCCTCCCTCATTCATATCCCCTACTTTCCTGGGTCAGTGAAAGTTGGAAGTCCAGAAACCCAATAAGTCAGTGCTAATTTGAAAGGGAATTTGCTAAATAGGAAGTAACTTCAGAGGCTACTGGATAATTTTCTAATTCTTATGGAGAAAACTATACAAATGCATTTTTACAGGTATTATTCCTACAAGTATTTCAAAGTCAACTAGAATACATTCATAAACATTTAAACATTGGTATTAGCAGAAAACTTATACACCAAGTCCCCTCAATTCATTTTTATTTTTTTAAGATTTTATTTATTTATTTTTTAGAGGGAGGAAGGGAGGGAGGGGGAAAGAGAGGGAGAGAAACATCAGTGTGTGAGAGAAACACCAAATGGTTGCTTCTTGCACGCCCCAGCTGGGGACTTAACCTGCAACCCAGGCATGTGCACTGACTGGGAATCAAACCAGCAACATTTCGGTTTATAGGCTGATGCTCAGTCCACTGAAACACACCAGTCAGGGCCATCAATTCACATTTAAGAGAATAAAACCAATGCCCAAATAGAAAATCTAGAGCAACTCAGTGATCTCATCTGGAGCCACATTTGTTGGGAGGGCAGTGCACCAACCACAAGAAATGACATTTTGTGGACAAGCTAAATTGGTATTCAAGAGCAAGCCTCCTGGCTTCAAGTTCAAGATAGCAGAGTAGGAAGATCCTGAGCTTACCTCCTCTTGTTAACACCAAAACTACAACTACATACAGAACAGCTATCTCTGAGAACAACCTGAAGACTAGCAGAACAGATTTTCTACAACTACAGATATAAGTAAAAAGCCACATTGAGACAGGTAGGAGAGGTAGAGACTAAGTCTCATCAGGACCCACCCAATCCCTCCACCCCCAGTATGGCGACTGACAAGTGGGAAGGATATCATAACTGCAGAGGTCATCCCCAAAGAGTGAGAGGTTTGAACCCTAGTCTAGGGGACCTGCACCAGGAAGAGGTACCCCCATAACAACTGGCTTTGAAAACCAGTGGGGTTTATATCTGGGAAAGCCAAAGGGCTGTAGGAAACCCAGGTTGTGTTCTTTCTGAGTCCCGGCACATGAAGGTCATACAGGAAGGTGATACTTTGACTAATTTTAGAGCATGTGCTAGAGGGACAGGGACCTGTTGGAACTTTCTCCTGTGTCAGAAGTGCTGGTGGGCACCATTTTTCTTTCCCCTCCCTCTACTCTCCTTCTGCCTAGCTGGTTTGATATTGGCAGGAGCCATTTCTGACACTCTCCATCAAGATTGCTAACACTATGCACCCC
Organism: Micronycteris hirsuta; assembly: GCA_004026765.1. Classification (NCBI taxonomy): domain Eukaryota; kingdom Metazoa; phylum Chordata; class Mammalia; order Chiroptera; family Phyllostomidae; genus Micronycteris; species Micronycteris hirsuta. The sequence goes on along the minus strand of PVJI01004470.1, from coordinate 31,402 downwards.
ACTCTGGCATTTTCCTGAGGACTCATCCAGACTGTCACCTTTGCAAGGCAGCTCCTGCCCTGCCACACCCTGTGGGTGGCCTCAGCCAGCACCAGTACATAGCAGTGTGTCTGCAACAGCGTGGCCGGGGCTCACAGCCAGCCCCACTGATGGCCTGCCCTTCACATCAGCATGCCTGCAACAGCATGGCCGGGCCTCACAGCCAGCTGCACCAGTGGTCAGCCTCTCCTGCCAGTGTGCCCATAGAAGCTGAGGCCCAACCACAACAGGAGGCAATGCTAGTCCACCCAGAGAACACCTCTGGAGCACCCGACTCTGAGGACAAGGGGGATTTCACACAGGACACCTTCTACATAAGGCCACTTTTTCAAGACCAAGAGACATAGCTGACCTACCTGATACATAGAAACCAACAGGCAAAATGAGAAGAGAAAAGACTATGTTAAAAAAAAAAAAAGATAAAATCCCAGAAAAAGAAAAAGAACTAAATGAAACTGAGGTAAACTGTCTACTACATAAAGAGTTCAAGTAATAGACAAAGATACTCATCAGCACTGGCCGGAATGGCTCAGTTGGTTGCAGTGTCATCCTGTAACTGAAAGATTGCAGGTTTGATTCCCAGTCAGGACACATACATAGGTTGAGCGTTCCATCCCCAGTCCAACCACTGGCACATTTGTGGTTTGTGCAATCCCTGGTCTGGGCACATGCAATCCCCAGCCTGGGCATGTATGAGAGGCAACCAATTGATGCTTCTCTCTCACACTGATGTTTCTCCTTCTCACTTCCTCTCTCTCTAAAGGCAAGGAAAAAAATGTCCTCAAGATTAACTTTTTAAAAAAATTCTCATCAAACTCTGCATACAAATGGATAAACTCAATGAAAACTTCAATAAAGAGATAAAAATTATTTTAAAAGGACCTATCAGAAGTGAAGAATGTAAAAACTGGAATTAAAAATGTACTGGAGAAAAACAACAGCAGATCAGATGATACAGAAGAATAGATCAGCAATTAGGAAGAGAGGATTGTGGAAATCACTCAACTGAAAGATCAAAAATAAAAAATAATTTAAAAGAATGAGGATAGCATAAGGGGCCTCTGGAACAACATCAAGCATACTAACATTTAAGTCATAGAGTTCCTAGTCCTGACTAGTGTGGTCCAGTTGTTCGGGCATTGTCTCACAAAGTGAAAGGTCACTGGTTCAATTCCTGGTCAAGGCATATGCCTGGGTTGCAGGTTCAGTCCCCAGTTGGGGTGTGTTTGAGAAGCAACTGATCAATGTTTCTCTCTCACATGATGTTTCTCTGCCTCTCTTTCTCCCTCCCTTTCCCTCTCTCTAAAAATAAATAAATAAAATCTTTTTTTAAAAAAGAAGCATAGTAGTCCTAGAATAAGAAAGAGAGAAAGGGACAAAGCCCTTTTTGAAGAAATAATGGCTGAAAACTTCCCTAACCTAGTTGGGAAACAGACATCCAAGTCCATAAGGCACAGAGTCGCAAACAGGATGAACCCAAAGAGACCCACACCAAGAAACATTGTAATTAAATTGTTAGAAGTTAAAAATAAAGAGAAAATCTTAAAAGAAGCAAGAGAAAACAACTAGTTACATACAAGGAAATGCCCACAAGACTATCAGTTGACCTTTCAACAGAAACTTTACAGGCCAGAAGGAGGTGGCATGACATATTCAATGATCAACAACCAAGAATACTTTACCCTGCAAGGTTATCATTCAGAATTGAAGGAGAGATCAAGATTTTGCCATACAAGCAATAACTAAAGGAGTTTATCATCATTAAACCAGCATTATAAGAAATGTTAACGGGAATTCTTTAAGCAGAAAAGAAAGGGCCAAAACTATAAATGAGAAAATATACGGAAAAAAGTAACCTCCCTAGTAAAGGCAAACCTTTACTAGTAGAAAGTAGAAGACCAATCACTTATAAATCTAGTAGGAAAACCATTAAAATTGCAATAAGTACATACCTATCAATAATTAAATGTAAATGGACTAAGTGCTCCATTCAGAAGCCATAGGGTGACTGAGTGAATTAAAAACAAGTCCCCTGCATATGCTGCCTATATGACACTCACATTGGGTCAGAAGACACACAGAGACTGAAAGGAGAGACATGGAAAAAGATATTTCATGAAAATGGAAATAAAAAAAAGCTGGAATAATAATACTTACATTAGATAAAATAACTTTAAAACAAAGGCTATGACAAAAAACAAAAAAGGACCCAGCAATTTCATTTCTGAGCACTTATCTGAAGAAAAATGAAACACTAATTTGAAAAGATATATGTACCCCTATGTTCACTGCAGCATTATTTACAATAGCCATGACATGGAAGCAGCCTAGGGGCTCATGAGTAGATGGATGTATAAAGAAGAATTGGATGTGTGTGTGTGTGCAAGAATACTACCCAGCCATGAAAAGGAATGAAATCTTGCCATTGCAACAACATGGATAGATCAAGAGTATATTATGTTATGTGAAATGTCATTTCACCTATATGTGGAATCTAAAAATCTAAAATGAACAAACAAAACAAACAGAATAACAGATACAGAAAAATTGATAGCTGCCAGTGGGGTAGGGGTGAGGCAAAAAAGTAAAGGGGGTTAAGAGGTAAAAGTGTATAGTTATAACACAAATAAGTCACAGGGATGTGAATCACAGCAGAGGGAATACCATCAATATTGCAATGACTTGGTATGGTGACAGATGGATACTGGACTTTTCATAGTGATCACTTTTAAGGTATATAAATGTCAAATTACTATGTTACACACCTGAAACTAATATCATATTGTATGCCAACTATACTGTAACCAAAAGGAACTTTACATTCCAGAATGAAAAAAAGAAAGAAAGGAAAAGAAAATCTAATTGATGTGCCAGAAGTCAATTAAATGGACACAAAGGTTGGAAGGATGCCCAACTTTCCTGATTCCCAGTCAGTGCTCTTTTCCCTGCACCAAATCCCACTGTGCATATAGGTGTATGTTTTGTATGGCTTGTTTGGTGAAAATATCTCCATGCCCTTCTCTCTATTACAAGAGGTCCCAAAGCCTTCAAAGGTGCCAAATGGACAGCTGTGTGCACCCCCCCATCCTTCAATTCTTTCTAACACTCTCACTGCTGATGTGCTTGCCTGATAATCATTTGCCATTTCCTCTAGATTTCCACAAAGAATACCCACGTTCTTATCTCTCAGTAGCACAGCTTCCTCCTGTTACCATTAACTAGTCAATTCTATTTCTCCCTGCCTCATAATATCACCGTACTTAGAATACCCCATGAATAGGTCTCTACAACCCAAGTGTGGCAGAAATTGAGGAAAATTAGCTTATTCAATTCCCTGGTCCCATGTCCAGCTTGCCACAGTTGAAAAGATTAGCTTAGCTATCTCTTGTATCTTTTATTTCAGACTTGAGACCATTGTTCCTTTTTCAAGAAAAGGAATTATTCAATTTTCACCCAAATTGCTTATAAAATGACTATTATTCTCAGTAGGCAGTAGAGAGGCAAGTCCTTAACTTGTCCAGTCTTCTTGTCATGACCATAATAATCATTTATTTGTAAGGATTTCTTTAGAATGCTTAAGAATTGAGGATTCTCTTTCCATAGGAATTTTTAAGTATTTATATTAAGTAAAACTTTTCCTCATAGGGCAGAACAAATAGAAATAGTTAAGAAAAAATACAACTCCTGCTTACAATTATAGGAACTCCAAGATTATAAACAAGTCATAGAATAACTCTCAAATTCATCTCTTTTCTCCAATTCCAGCCCAAAACATTTTTGCATGCTTAGCAACCACAAAATTATAAGCTTATTGTCACAGATTTGAAGCCAATCTCCCTACACGTGTCTATGATGACTGTAAGACACTGACCTCCTTTGGAGAATAGTCACCTACTAATTATTCATTCATTTAGAGAATAAGCATTTATTAAGCAACTGTGATGAGTTAAGTTCTGTATTAGACATTAGGGACACAACACTGAACAACCCAGACAAAAATCTCTGTCCTCATGGAGCTTATATTCTAATCAGAAGAGGAAACAATAAATTAGATTAATAAATAAAATATAAAGTATTTTAGCGGTAACAATGAAGAAGAAAATTAAGCAGGAAATAAACTCAGTGAAAAGTGACTATTGTAGGCTGTAGAAGTCAGACCAGGCTTCACGGAGAATATTGGTACAAGCTGAGCTTTGCAGGTTAAGTGTGCCAAAGGCTGAGGGACAGGAGGGGAAAATGAGTGAAGAACATGAGAAAAACCTAGAATTAATAAAAAGATAAGCATTTTCAGGGGGCAGAGGAAAAATTAGCCTATATGAGTGTGATGTAGTTTCAAGTGTGTGGGAAGAATATAGAATAGATTCATATCGCAGAGTATGTTGAAACTCAAGTAGAGGCCTCTGTTTACCATCTCAATAAGTGAAACTCTGGCACTGTGCTAAGCTAGAGTGTCCTTATTGATAAAATGAGACTAGAAAGAGGGATTGAATTTTCCAACCTGTACCATTAGCAAGGGACAGAATCAAGAGTGGAAGTCAAGTATTCCTCCCTCCCTCCCTCCTCCTTTCTTTCTCTTTCTTTCTTTCTTTTCTTCTTTCTTACCTCTCTTCTTTCTCTCATTCTCTCATTCTCTCTTCCTGCCCCACTGTCTTTCTGCCTTCTTTTTTAATTCTCCTAATCACCAAAAACATTCTTCTTATGAAAGGAAGAGCTCACAAGATTTAGGTGAAAGTCCATTTTCTCTGGGAATTAAAGACAACAGGCAAGTCAGTGTCTGACATTTTCTTTTCTGGGCTCACTGACACCAACCTATTAAATATTTTGGAGGTGCAGAACTAATGAGGTAAATAAATTCTCATCAAGGCTTTTTAGATTCTTTTCCTAAAATCTTTCTAGTTACAATTTTATTCTCTTTTTACCACTTTACAGCAACTCTGGCCAAAGGACAAATTATATCTGCTACCCCTTTTTGTGGCTTCCCTGTGTCAGAAGCTTAATTCAACCATTTAATTTCCCCTAAAAGGCACAGGCAGTAGACAAAAGGTCAGGTACCTAGAGTTAACAAAGTTTTATCACACTAACTGTTGTCACTCCTTGGAGAAAAATATTCTTAGGTTAGACCCAAAGTAAAAGAATTTAGATCAGACCACAGTAATCATGTATTATTTTTCTCCAGATAAGTTTTTCTGTAGCAAGCAGAGGCATTCAAAACAATTTTATTGTCCTAGGAATATGTTTTAGGTTCAATTATTCTCTTCAAAAATTGCTATTTTAGTGCCTAAATTGTTGAATGCCTCACAAATGATTTTGTTTTTAAATGTTTGAAGAACAGAAGTCTCTGGAAAGTAGCACTCTCCTTATTTTTCTTTCCCTTTACTTCAACAGTTAAAAGTGTAGCTAAGATGATGAGGCTGGTATGGCAGCTCCAGGGAATAGAGGGACAAGGCAGCAGAGAACAATGGTCCCACCTCCACTGACTCACTGCTGTGAGTGGGGCAAGTGAGTAAGAGGCAGGAGGACCGAGCATAAACCAATAAATGTTCATTCATCTTGAGTCTTTTAAAGCTCTGTTTGGACAATTAAGTGATTCCTCTTTCTTCCTCTTTGAATAAATGGCTAGTGCCATCAGGATGAACCTCTTGGAAGAATACAAAAGTGTTGTTTAGGCAGTGCTAAAAGAAATACAAACACATGGATGAGCCAGGGAATGAACTCACAGCTAAGGAGAAAGCCACAGTCACAACATGGAAAATGGTGATCCTTAAGGTGGTGGCTGCAATTGCTTAAGGCAAGGTCTCCTTGTTGTTTTTATTGTGAAGTTCCTCCACCCCAAAAGAAATCCTATGTGGACCCCTAATGTATAAAAGAGGAAACTGAACAAAGCAAACTTGGAATGACTGTAGTTAAAATGAATTCCTGTTTACGGCCCTTAGAAAAGTTGTTCAACTTTTGAGATCTGAGACTTCTTCATGTGCCTTTATGAGAATCAAATAAAGTGGACTTTATAAATTGCAAATTTATAGATATTTCAATGTCAATGGAAGATTCTGAGACAAAAAATCCTTAAGGATTAAAGAAAAATGTTTTCTAATACACCATTTCTACTATCATGAGAAGTAGCTCCTCTACGTAGGAAGAGCTCTTCCAATTGAGCTCCTCAAACTATGTGATGTGTTAAGTTTCTAGACTTACTGATTTGAAAGCCTTGCCCTGGTTTTTGGATTCTTCAGAGTATTCTTTTTTCTTTAAGATGGAGGAAGGGCTGAACATGTATTTCCTCCCCCGCCTCCAAAAATGGGCACATGTGTCATGCTCCTTTGTGCAGATCCCGGAAGGCGGGGAGACAGAGGCACCCCGGGAGTGTCCAAGCAGAGGATGAGGGAGTATCACTGTGCTTCAATTCTCAGGGCAGTACCGCCATCGCAGGAGACCTTGAAGTCTAAACCAGGGCCATGGAGGGCTCTGTGCTGAGCCCCACGTCCTGGGAGAAGCGACGGGCCTGGATCCGTCAAAGCCGTCACTGGCAGACCCAGGTCCTGGAAGAGGAGGCTGCAGCTGCCCTGCAAGATGTCCCAGATGCTGAGCCAGCCAGCCTGGATGACGTTTTCCAGGAAGGTAAGAGGCAGTTAGACACCAAATGGACTTCCACATCATCTTCGGTAGGGAAATGGGGCAGCAGGCATAGACCTGCCTCATGTGGGCACTAGGTCCCTTGTCTAGGCTAGGCCCTCAGGGAAGCTCATTTTGACTGGATTAAATGAGTTTAAGGGAAGAAGGATAAAATAATACAAAATATGAATTATGTGAGAAAAAGACAGGCATAAGATTAGGAAACAGAAAGAGGCATATTTTTGTGTCATCCTGAGAAGCTATCTGCAGGGCATGGGGCCAGAGTGCTCTGTGAATGCTTTTGGGTGTTTCAATTTGGTCTGTGTAATAAGACCACAACCCAAATGCCTGGACTCTGGCCTCAGCTCTGTCGCTAACGAGCTGTGTATCCTTTGGCAAGTCGCTCACCTCCCTAAGACATATTTGTCTCACTTAAATTGTATAATAGCAGTACTTTTTCTATATGCCTCTCAGAACTTCTCCGAGGTTCAAATGAGACTCCAGCCATAAGGGGGGGTGGGGAGAACCCTTATATAAATAAACACATTTTTATTTATTTAATAGTAAACAAAAATCACAAATGCAATACTGTGCTTTTCTAGTTTTATTTTGGATTTGTTCCTTTTATTTTTAAGGAGAAGGATCCACTCCTTTTCCCAAACCATGGGGGAAAGAGAGCAGTGGGCTTAACCTCTAGGCATTTTTCAGGTGCCTCAAAGAAAGGGACAGGGGGAAAAGAGAGAAAAATATCTGCTATCTGTATAGATGAGTATATTCCTCTGTATCTTAAAGAAGAGTTTTATGGGGGGGGGAAGGATTCATGACAAGATTTATATAAGGACAAACTTGAAAATGGGGTGAGTTGCAGGCAGGGAGTCTGACTTCCGTCAGCGCCCACAGTGACCTGATGTCCAACCTTCCTAGGGAATCCAATCACCAAGATTGAAGACTGGCTGCAGGACTGTGGGTAAGTGCTGGAGGGGCAGTGGGACTGAACGCGTCAATGGTTGGATGTGCTAACAGGCACTGACTCATGGGAACTCAGAAACAAGGAAATGGGTTTGAATTGGGCCTAGGGATTAGAAGTGGGGTTGAAATGGGGAGGGAGGGAAGGGTTGGGATGAGTGTGGGCATGGTGGCTGTGAATCAAGTGCCACTCTGGGATGAGACTAATTTAGTGTGGAAGCCTGGAAATACAGGCAGGATCTAGTCTGAAGCCAAGAATGATGGAAATCTGCGGCTTTGGTGAAAGGCCGGGCTCGACTCTACTGCCTTTCCCTTCAGGCTAGAGCCTAACACTATGTCACAAAAGAATTTAGAAACCTAATTGTTCTTATGATCAGAGCAATTCGTCACTATGGTGTTTACTTCTACTGCTGAACACAGGACAAGGGGCTAAGGGTTTACTCCAATCATTCCAAGTAGTGAAGAATTTCAGCAGATACTTCAAGGCAAAATATAGTGTCTTTCCTCAGAAACATTTTAAAATATGAGACCATACACTCCACAGCCTGTACCATTTTAGAGTCCGTCTACCCGGACACAGAGGGAACTCTTCTGTGACCTGTTTAAGCCTGATCGTTTGTGTGATAATGAATTCTCAGAAGTTATAACTCCTGCCTGCTCTTTATCTCCCCTCCAGGAATGGTTCAAGCTTTATATAGCCTTTCATCTAAACTCATCTGTTAACATATACATAAACCCACCCTTGCTTACTTGGTAGGAAATAAATAGCACTGAATAATCCAATGCTGTTTAGTTCAACTATGACCCAGAAGGTAACACCAGGAGGGATTTATTTTGTGTTTTTGTTGTTTACAAAACATATTGTCCTTATAGTCCTAATCTGATTCACAATTCAATGACTTCAAAGTCAATTAAGAGTAATCAAAATATAGACAAGTAAAGGAATGTAGGAATAGGAACATGTGCAAGTTTTGGTGTGTGAAAACTGTTCTGAGATTTTAAATCCCTCACCATTGGCAGAGGAAAGAGGGGCAGGGTGGGAGGAGGGAGAAGAGGAACAGGGAAGATAAATGATAATAGAAGGAGAGTTGACTTGGGGTGGTAGACACACAATACAATATACAGATGATGTTTTCTAAAATTGTATACCTAAAATCTATATCATTTTATTAGCAATGTCACCCCAATAAATTCAGTAAAAAATAAAAATTAAAAAATTTTAAAATAAAATGTTTCACCAGATTTGTACAAGAGAAAAAGTTGTCTCAGTTCATGTCTTTATCTCACTAACTACTCTTGAGTCTTTTCAATTTACACCAACAATTACTAACCATGCACTTGCTGTATGATTGTCTAAATAGTCTAGAGAGGTTCTAAATAGTTTAAAATTTGCTCCTTGGCTTTAAACGTACTACATTCTAGTTGAAAAGAATAAATTCACTATAAGATCGCAAACTTCAGAAATCACCTTTCCCGCCTGCATTCCACAAAGATAAACCCTGATACAAAATATATGTTGAAAATGTAGACTGGTAAGTGAAAAGACTCCAAGATTGGAGCCTAATTCTTTTGCTATCTATCAGTGTAAACTGTAAACAACTGAAATTCTATCTCAGATTTCTCACCTAGAAAGTGGAGAACTAGAATAATAGGGTCAAAAGTTTTCAAAGATTTAAATGCTATGATGTATGTACAAGTGCTATAATGCTCTGTAGTAACATGTGAGTGGCAAGGTTTATAAAGTAGGGGCTTTATGCTACTTTAAAATTTCACAAAATAAATCTATCATCTATTATCTATCTGCCTGTCTGTCTTCTATCGCTTTATCAAAAAATATGTCCAGAAGTGACGCACACCACCTCCAGGATGGTGTTTATCTCTAGGAAAGGAGAAAGGAGGAAGAATGGGAGTAAAATGAGACTTCAGTTATATCTTTAATGTTTTATTCATTTTTATTTTTATCTGAAGCAAATATGACAAAATATTTACATGTGTGAAAATAGGGTGACAGGTGCAAGAGTAGCTGTCATAAATGTTTTACTTTTCTACGTGTTGAAAAAATTCAATATTTAAACCTCAAAAAGGCCTCAAGGAAATCTATTAGCATACTTACATTTGTCTTTGGAAGGGAAATTAGTAAGTTCATAAAATATTTACAATTTTCTCTCTTTTCTAATCCTCCCAAACAAGTATGTAATACTTTTTAACTGTATGGGAAAATCATAAATATTAAAAATAATGATTGATGATAGTGAGAAAATACTTGATTTTGATAATACACAATGAGGTAGATTTAGAGGAAATGTACTCCAAATATGACCTTCTGAGTTACCATCGTCTTTGATTCTGAAGGTGCAAAGACCACAGCGGAAAGAAGATGGACGAGAAACCCACGTTCACTGGTTGTCTGTCCACTCTGTTGGCAGGTACCCTGGGAAGCACCTTTCAAATTTCATTTGAAGACCATATAGTTTCCATTTTCTTTTCAATGCCAAACACCCTCTGGTAGCACAGGGGCTTTGTTTTATGACAAGCTTTCCAAGAAAGTTTACCAGCTTCCTTGGTAATTTAATGTCAGTGTTTCTTGGGGTAATTGAATCTAGTAGCAGACCCTTCTGCTACAGGATTAGATCATGTACATCTTTACAAACTATACCTCTCCTTTTTCTTTCCCTTCTTAAGCCCTCAGGGGATTTTCTAAGGCATGAATACGTTACTTGTGAATCATCAGAGGTAGGGTCGGGAGCCCAAAACCATGTGTATGGACTTCAGTTTAAAATCTCTGCAAACAGCCTGGCCGGTGTAGCTCAGTGGATTGAGCGCGGGCTGGGAACCAGACGGTCCCGGTTCGATTCCCGGTCAGGGCACATGCCTGGGTTGCGGGCCAGGTCCCCCTGAGGGCCATGTGAGAGGCAACCATACATTGCTGTTTCTCTCCCTCTGTCTCCCTCCCTTCTCCTCTCTCTAAAAATAAATAAAAAATCTTTAAAAATCTCTGCAAACATGGAAGTTGCTGGAAATAGCTAAAAATAGCCACGTGCTTCTTCTCATAATCCAATCCACCTCCTTATTCTTTCTTTATGAATTGTGTGTACAGGAGAATGGCACCTTCGCTCTTGTACTTCAGACATGAAATGATGTTAAGGGACCTTTCAATGAAAAAGAGGAGAGAGAGGTGCAGCTATGGATCTAGTCCTCAGTCACTGACATTATGTCTTCAACAATAACTCATGAAAAGCCTGGGACTTGGGTAATGAACATGAAGTTTCAAGTCAACATGCTCAATAAAAGGCACCAATAAATCCAGGCCCACATCCATACTACTGTGGCAGATCCCACATGCACAGAGAAAAGCCTACTGCCCCAAGGGTTTCCTGGGCTGGTCCTCATACAGAGAATAGGGATATGCCTCCCAGGGCACAACTAGAGAGAGAAATACAAGGTAAACACCCAACAAAAACTTGTGTCTAATGAATAACAGCAAGTTTGCCTTTGGCCAGAGTAAGAATTTTATCAGTGGTATTTTTAACATAAATTTTATTGAAGTAGAGCATAAATACTAGTAGCATTTCTTTTTTTTAACATAAATTGTGGTAGAACTCAGTGTACATTTTGGTTATGTTACATAAGTTCTAGATATCTACTGTACATGTGCTTATGGTTAACAATGTGGTATTGTGCACTTTAAAATTTGTTAAAAGGGTAGATCTCATGTTAAGTGTCCTTACTTCAAAAAAACACAAAAGGAAAAAAGGAAACTGGGAGTTGTTGGGTGTGTGTGTTACCTTGACTGGGAACAGTATCACGGGTGTTTGCGTATGTCCAAACTCATCATGTTGTATACATAAAATATGTGCAGTTCTTTGTATTGAGCTGGCCAAAATGCTCATTTGGTTTTTTATATAAGATGGCACTAGTAGCACTTAGTTGTCTTTAATTTCATTTGAAACAGTTTCATTAGATTGTATTGTGACAGCTGTCATATCAGCGTGCATTTTTAAAAAAAACATCAAAATTGGTGAATATTTGTATAGCCATTTTAATATTGAAGATGGAAGAAAATATACAACATTTTTGGCATATTATGCTTTATTAATTCAAGAAAGGTAAAAATGCAACTGAAATGCAAAAAAAAGTTTTGTGCAGTGTATGGAGAAGGTACTGTGACTGATTGAACGTGTCAAAAGTGGTTTGTGAAGTTTTGTGCTGGAGATTTCTCACTGGACGATGCTCCACAGTTGGGTAGACCAGCTGAAGTTTATAGCAATCAAATCAAGAGATTAACTGAGAACAATCAATGTAATACCACGTGGAGATAGCCAACATACTCAAAATATCCAAATCAATAAAGTTATTGGTGAAGATGAAAAATGTGTATTTTATTTTATGGAAAAGACCACATGGACATTTTGGCCAACCCAATATATCAATTATACCTCAATAAAGCTGCTAAAATAACAATAATATAAATCATATTGAAGTATAAAGTATTTTCTGAAAAATAAACAAGTATTAAATACGTACCTCAAGGAATTTTCTCAGAGGGCACACACCTATAAAGCCTGCAGGACCATTACCCGCATTCCAGAAGCTCCTGTCTGTCCCCTTCCATTCATTACCCAGCCCTCAAGGCAACCAGTAACCTGACTTACAACATCGCAGATGAGTTTTGCAGTTTTTTAACTTTATATAGATAGAATCATACAACATGAACTGCTTTATGTGTTTCTTTTGTTCAGGATTATGTTTGTGATGTTCAGCAATAGGTCATACCTATTATTGTGTAGCATTAAATTGTATGTTCATCCTATAATTTATCCATTTTACAATAACTAGAGATTTGGGTCTTCCAGCCATGGGTTATTACGAAAATGATTTCTTTGGGTGACTACATACAGGAATTTCCATTGAACACACACCCAGAAGTGCGGTAGTAGTGCATTTTTATTGTAGTTATGATAATAGTTGGCTTCAGTCGCTGCATTATGGTGCAGCTACAGCACAAGCATTAAATGCAGTAGTAAATGTCAATATTCTAGTAGTTAATTATATTAGTTACCAGTTTTAATAGTAATAGTAAATATTAATTTATACTAATATTTGTAATATTATATACTCTAACATATCTATAGTATTATATTAAAATATATTTGTGTAATAATATATAAATTATTATTTATATATTTTAATTATATATATTTAATATATTAATAATATGTATTTTAAAGTATTTTAAAGTATTTAATATATATTTATTATATATATTTTAAAGTATAATAAAATAATGTTTTGTGTATAATATTATATACTAGAAAGAAAAGTAGATATTTGTAGTTCAAGTTGTAGTATTAGAGTTATGGGTTCTTAATTAGCTTGGGCATATCATTTCACATTTTTTAACTTTATTGGAGTGGCATTGGTTAATAGGATTGCATAGGCTTCAACTGTACATTTCTATGAGACAAGATCTGTATATCACACTGTATACCCACTATCCAAAGTCAAACCATCTTCTGTCACCACATATTAGGCTCCCTCCACCCATCAACCCCCAACTCCTTCCCCTCTGGTAACCACCACACTGTTGTCTGTGTCCATGAGTTTCAGTTTTACGCCCCACATGTGAGTACAATCATACGGTTCTTAGCTTTTTCTGACTGACTTATTGCACTTAGCATAATATCCTCAAGGTCCATCCATGCTGTCATGAATGGCAGTATTTCTTCTTTCCTTATGGCTGAGGAGTATTCCATTGTACATATGTACCACATCTTCTTTATCCAGTCCTCTACTGAAGGGTACTCTGGTTGTCTCCATGTCTTGGCCACCATGAATAGAGATGCAAGGAACAAGTGCATATGTCTTTGTGAATACATGTTTTCAAGTTTTTCAGGTAGGTACTCAGGAGAAGGATTGTTGAGTCATGTGGTGACTCCATTCTTAATTTTTTGAGAAACCTCCATATTGTTTTCCACAGTGGCTGTACCAGTCTACATTCTCACCAGCAGTGAATGAGGGTTCCCTTTTCTCCACAACCTCTCCAACACTTGCCATTACTTGTCTTGTTTGATTTCACATTTTATATCATACCTCGATGTCCAGTTTTTTTCATAAGGACATATAAAAATACAGAATTTGGAAAGCAGGGATTTTTTTTTTTACTATTAAAAGCAAAGTACCAGTAAAAGATGTCTGTATATGATGTACAAGGATATATTTTGTAAAATTTAAACACAACTAATCTACAGATGTTCAATTAGTAAAACCATTGCCATTATTAAACATTTCATGAAATGATGCTCCAAGAACCTGAGATTTATTTGCGTCACTGGAGACTGAAAAAGGAGGAGGCTCATTTAGGATCACTCCAGTGGCACCGACGCACTCCAGTCCCTCTCCCTGATAACTCAATTAACAAGTCTGCTCCAGCCTCCACAAGAGACTACATTCAAAGCATCATGTGCAACTTCCATTTTCAAATTCTCAGGGAAGCAAATTTCATGGAACTCACAACACATCAGTGTTTGAAGTAGACTTAAATAATAATAATATCTAGTCATCTGATCCCTTATGTCATATTTGAGAACTTGGCAGCAGCAAGGAGCCAGGACTAGAATCCAGGAGCTCTGGTCCCAGTTCAAAGCTTTTTCACAGACGATTTCACTCATCTGTTTTACAGAATTTCTTCCTTGTTTATAAAACTGAGTTGTTTCTCACTACCAATTATGCTGGTTTCCATCTGTTTTTCTTCTGGAGATGGTAAATGTTTGATAAGCCCATATCTCAAAATGTAAAAATATAATCTCTAACCAAGATGCAGTTTCTGCTGCTTCCTGAGAGACATGGTGTTCTGCAAGACTATGGCTCAGAGACAAGGAAAGGGGTGTGAATAGATAAGATGGGCTACTGAACGTTTTCTTTTAATTTCTATATCTGCTTTTGTAATGTGAAAATTATACACCCAAAGCCCTGCTTCTATAAATGTATTTCTCTCCAGTTTTGCTCCTATAGTCTTTATTTTCTATTTTACCTGGGAACTCACCTGGAGAATTATTGCTAAGCTAACTTTAGACAATGTGGTCAGTGCAACAACAGCCCTCCAATCCCAGCTCCCCCTGACTACCTACGTGAATTTGTCAGTCAAACAATTACCCTGTCTTGCTTTCTTCAACATAAGATCAGCTTAAATACTGCTGACTCTCATTGGAAAATTATATGAACCTGTGGGACATACCTGAGGAAAGCTCCTTGGAATACGTGCTGATTTGGACCTATAAGTTTATGTTTGTTTTTTAGATACTCTGAAGAAGGGTTTTTTGAGGAAGCGGGACCATCGATCTATAATGGTGAGTATAGGCTCTGTTCTTCCTTCTATTGTTCGTCTCCCTGGACGGTGATGTGGCTACGTGTGTGTATATGCACGAGCATGTGCATCCACCAGAAGGCCGACTCTCTCACAACTGCCTATACAACACCTATTAGTGGTCAGAGGCCATCGGAAAGGCCCAGAAGATAGAGTAAGCATTGGCACAGAGCACACAGGCTCAACAGTACTCAAAGGTTATCTTCCCTTAGTGGTTACTCAGCTAACAATCACTGCTATAGGAAAAGAGCTTCGTAAAATGTGTGTTTATGTGTGTGTGTGTGCACATCCCATGTGCTATTTGACAGGATTGTGTGCATGACTGTGTGATGTAGAGGACAAGTTAATTATAGATAAGCATGCATGTGATTCTTTCTGAGTCAAAATATGAGTGTGATTTCTGAGGTGGTATATGTATGTACAGCTGGGAGTAGGTTTGCAAACATGTGGATGTCTGATGTGACTGTGTGTGTGTGTGTGTGTGTGTGCGTGCACACGCGCGCGTGTCCAAGCCTGATTTTCTGTGACCTTTGCCTTATTATTTGACAGGGTGTCCCAGCCATGGAACCAGCTTTGAAGATGACTTGACCCTTGGAGCCGAGGGTAAGTCACACAGTTCTGTAAGGTTGAAATCGAGTAAGAAACGATATATTGGACTAATTAGTATAGAATGAAAGGGGATAACTGCAGGAAAAGCATCCATGGGGTCTTATCCATAGGGGAAAGAACAGTCTCAGTAGGATCTAATGTGAAACTCAGAAAGCCTCATGTACCCAGAAATACTTCTGCACCAGCCTGTCAGGATGTCTACTGGTCCACCACTGGAGCTTTCCTTTGGACCCTGGGAACATAAGTACAAAGTCACAGTAACATTGGCTGCTCAGACACCTTTGAAATGGTTTTCTGTGTAGGAAACCCAATGCAGTCTCTCTCAGTAGTGGGCGTGAGAGGGACTGCATTGTAGAAAGACACGGGCTTGAGTAAAAGATGGAGCTGTAACAACCTATCAGTGTCTTCTGGGACCTGTAGAGACTCATGTGGTAGGGTAGGGAGTCTGGCCTGGAGGGCTGAATGACTCTGTCCTTCTCAGGACAGAGAAATTCTTGTCTAGAAACCAGTCATGGTTCAGAAACTCAGAGGCTTGGGGTCCACTGTTCTCCACCATATCTGTCCCCCTTCCAGGTCTGTGTTTGAGAACCATTAGATACCCCCATGAACTTGGTTCAGGGATCCTACAGTAGTTGCAGAGAGGAACAGAGGGGACTGAGTTTTAAATTCAGAGGGGAAGGGCAGCTTAGGTGATTTTTATTTTCCCTTCTAACTTTCTCTTTGCCTTTCTGTTCCTTGTCCAGCCACACTGTTGGCCGCCAATGGCAAACTCTTCTCTAGGTAAGTGTAAGGTCCGCTGGGCTAAAGGGTCTCTCCTTCAGGAGCTACTGAACTGGGGCAAGTGTCAGAATCAAAGAAATGAAAAACAAAGAGCTGAGAATTCACAGGAGAATGAGATTTTCCCATCAGGAGTGAAGTCATAGACTGAGTTTTCACAGTAGACGGTTCAAATGTGCCCATCAAGGAGTGACGATGCCCAGCAGGCGAGTGAGGGAGCCAGGGTGCAGACTGCTTACGGGGTTGGTGTGACATCATCTCTGATCCCTGCAGGCATTTCCTAGAGACAGCCCGGCCCTGCCAGCTACTAGATCTTGGCTGCAGTTTGGCTTCCAGCAGCATGACTGGTGGGACCAACAAGACTAGTTCAAGGTACGTACCAACGTTGGCAGAGGTAGAAGGATGGGGAAAATGAAGAGAATGGAACCAAGAACCACTGCCCAGTTTTCCTGGGATATCTTACTGGGAAAGTTTTTATGCAGCCACACACTTGATAAATATGACATACTCGCTTCAAGAATAGTGGGGAACGCAGAGGACTCTACTGCTCAGAGCTGGATGCTATGTGCAAAATAGTTCAGTTCTTTCTACTGAACTTTGTACCCCAGGGGGTACAGCACTGGTACCATCACAGCTCAGCCCCTGGACTTAGACTGAGTGCTCAATAAATGGCCCATACCTGGATTGATTAATTGATTGATTTGTTGGTTGGATGAAGCAATAAAATATTGATTCATTCAGGCAATTTTGTATTCCTGAGCACAGGCCAGGCAATGACTGTACGGAATTTGTAAAGATGAAGAAGACAAAGTTGCCCCAGGAGTTTAACAACCCAACAGAATGAACAAAATAGCGTGCAAATAATTTTAAAACAAGATGGAAAGCGATGAAAACTAGTGTGGTGTAATTAGAAGTGCCTGGAATTTTGAGTCAAAATTTGAATTTGAGACCTGCTTCTGAGACTTATTAGCCATATAATATCTTTATTGATTTGTCCTTATAGAGCCCTAGGCCTGGCCACACTCCAATTCAATTAAGCCAGCATCTCTTGAGATAAGACTCAGATGTCTGCATTTTTTAAAGCCCCGTCTCAAAGTGATTCTAATATGCAGCCATGATTGAGAACCGATGATCCAGATTTAGACCCACAATTCATATAAGGAAACCTAGGACCATGGAAATGCAATCAGTACTTAGGTAACAAACATAAAAATAGAGCCAGGGATTCCAGTTAACTATCCAGCTATTAATTAAACAAGATGGTACCTATTTGGATCAAAAGCCTAGCATCTTTTCTGAAGAGAGTACCAGTGATTATTCAAATTCTCAAGTAATCCCCAGCCCCTCACCTCCGTTGTTGTTTGGGATGCACAGTTATAGAGCTCTGTGTCCCCAACCTGGTGGAACACAGATTCAGATGCAGCTTCGTGCTGGTGCCGTAAAGAGAGAGGACTGACCTTCTGTAATGCGGGGCTTCTGGACTGAAGATGGTGCTACAATGGGGTCTACCTCTCAAAATCAGGTTTCGAACATACCTACACCGCAGGTCCTCAAATAACGCTGTTCTGTTCAATGCCATTTTGTTACAACATTGATGAGATGCCATAGGAACTTAACAGGTATTTATAACAATTAGCCTATGGTAAATCTGATGTCATTGGATGTTGTTTTGCATTGTATGTTGGTCACAGAATCTATTGACAACATTAAGTGAGGACCTACCATACTGAAAATTGTTTACCCTGAAAGTGAGAATAAAATGAGTTTTATGTTCTCTACACATGCTTCTCTACTTGTCCACACAACCCTAAGGGCAAATTGTGTGGCAAGATGCAAAGCACTTGGCAGAAGCCAGCTACGCCACAGGACATATGTGCAAGTAGGAACTGACCAGTTAATAATACAACTACAGATTTCTTTGCATCTGTACTGCTTTCGATTGTGCAAATCCTCTCATAGTAAAGTTCACTCACCTGTAATCAGTGATTCAAAGTACTATGATAGAATCACATTCAGCTTTTAAACCAGAGCTACATTGTAATTCCCATGTTTCAGACAGAGAATTTAGGTTTGGAGAAATGAAAGCTTTCCTCAAAGTCAAACACACTCTGGGTTACCCTGTGCCTCAGGATTGCCCCTTCTTACCCAAACTCCCTCTTCTTAGCATCTCTGAGATTCTGGACAAGGTGCAAGAAGATGCGGAAGATGTCCTCTTCAGTCTGGGCTTTGGCCAAGAGGACCACAAGGACACTTCTCGGATTCCTGCCCGGTTTTTCACCAGCCCCTCCCAGGCCAGAGGCATTGATTTCCAGCTCTTCCTGAAGGCCCAGGTGCGGAGGATCGAGATGGAGGACCCTTGCCTCATGCTGGCCAGTGAGTGTTCCCACAGATCCGTGCTCTGCTTCTCCCTGAGGCTCCAGACGGGGATCAATGGATCCAAATCCTGCTTTCTCTTGATTAGCTTCACTTGATCCTTGGTCTCTTGTGGATATTTTCTCTTATGTTGTCTTCAGTGAAGATGAACTTTGACATCTGCTTCTGTCTTTTGAAATACTCTTCAAGAGACCTCACATCATCATTGCTTTTTATAGGTCATCTCAACACGTAATAACATCTTTATATCTCATCCCATTTTTTACTTCTCAGTTGGGATTATTGAATGTTCCTATTTACAGCCACTGCATTAAAATCATTTCCATTTAAGACAGTGGTTCTCAGGGTTCAATATGTTAAAATTGTTCACGGAGTTTACAAAGCATTTGTATTTATAGGTTTTCCCTCCAGAGAAAGAGGGGCTCAGGGATATCAGTTTAAATTTAAACAAGCACACAGATGATTCTTATGCATAATCCTTAGACCACATCTAGGGCAACAATAATTTCAGTTGTACTGATTTAATACAAGAAAAATATGAGAGGGCTTCTCTACCCTGATGGGGTATAAAAGACTATTTGATTCTACATGTTAGAATACATTTCAAATTCTATTCTGCTACACCCAAAACATAGTGGTGGGTCCAACAGTGTTGTTTCCTATTCTTTGTATCAGAGTCAGCTTAAACCCTTGGTAAAGCCAGCCTCCTGAGCGCCACCTGCTGAAACAAGAATTTTGAGTTGGAGTATATCCACCCCTTGGGTGATTCTTAGTCACACTTGCTTGAGGATAATTTGTTGAATTTGTTGTATGTGCCAGCTGCATCATTAGGTGATAAATTCTGTAATAACAATAGCTAGACAAGAGGAACATGATGCTTGCCTCCAGGAAGATTACAATTTAATACATATATCGTTGATCACAGTGCTTTTCAAACAGGGATGTGCACATGAATTACCCAAGGATGTCGTTAAAATGCTTGGGGTGCAGTCTGAGATTCTGCATTCATGACAAGGTGCCACAGCACGCTGATGCTATTGCACTGCTGACCACACTTTGAGAAGCAAAGGTCTAAGAGAAAGGATGGACTCCATCTAAATTTCTCTAATCCAGTCCATTGCCTAGTCATCGCTACCCCTCAAATTTGTTGCTATCAAGAAGCCTTCTATAACCCTAAAGTTTTGTTACTAAGAAAATAATGTCAATTGTGTTGTTTTTTATCATGTTTGTCATCTAAAGCAAATACAGTGATGGAGGCCATTGTTTAGAATATACTGACAGCCAAAAGATAGGCTAACTCAAGATGGAGAAATGTTTCCAATCCGTATAGAATTAATTCCTGGACTAAAGTAAAATATCTACTTGGGATGGGGAGTCAAGAAATCAAGAAAGTAGAAGGACACTTAGCTCTGGGTAGTGAACACACAGAACAACATACAGATGGTATATTATAGAACTGTATACCTGAAACCTATGTAATTTTATTAACCAATGTCACCCCAATAAATGTAATAAAAATAAAAAAAGAAACCAAGAAAGTCAAGGAAGGGGATTCTGGGTGTCAGAAATCTAAGTGGGGAAACAGTAGTGGGGAAATTGGCCCCTTCCTTCTCAATTTTAAGTTTAGGAAGGCTAATGAAAGGAGAAATTCATGGACTAATCTGCTGATAGGCCGCCAGACTCACCACCTTCAACCCTTGTACCCAGGCAGGTTTAAGCAGGTGCAAACACTGGCTGTCACCGCCGATGCCTTCTTCTGTCTCTACTCCTATGTGTCTAAGACACCTGTCCAGAAGTTCACACCATCTCATATGTTCTGGAATTACAACCCAACCGAGGTGCCATCCATCAAGATTCTGGCCCCAGAATCTGAACCCCACTCACCCAGAGAGCGCCTGCGGAAAGCCATCTCCAAAATGTGCCTGTACACATGCCCCCGAGTTCGGCTGTCACCACCCCACAACACCCCCATAAGGAACAGCTTGGACCAAGTGGTGTGGGAAGTGATGGACAGAGTGCGAGGGGACAAGCTGGTTCTCCAGCAAGACTCTGAGCTCGAGCCAGGCTCACAGGGAGGGACAGTGCTGCCTACTTCTTGTCCGTGTGTCCTCTGCCCTAAAGGGGAGACACAGCAGGGGATGTCCACAGCGCACACACCATCACAAACTCTGCGTTCGAACCCCAAGACTCCCTGTTGCACACATTCGTTACCCAGAGCAAATGTGCAGTGGAGCACAGACCCTGCACAGGTGAAGAGAGAGCTGTGGGGTCTACAAGCCACCAGTAAGGAAGCCCATCTGGCCAAGGATGAGACTGTCTGGAAAAGGAAGAGCAGAGCAAGAAAGAGCCTGTTTCAGAAGAATCCCACAGGCAGGCAGGTTAAATCACTGGACCTGTCCATCATCCAGCAGAAATGGAAGCAGAGCCAAGAGAGACCAGAACTGCGCCGGTCTCTGACCCAGCGGCTGTGGGACGCTTCTGACCTGGAAGAGGTGAGTGGGGTGGAGGCGAGGGAGGGGCTGGCAGAGAAAGGCTCTAAATTTCTGTCCTCGGTAAAGGGAATGCTGACTCTCTGTCCTCATCAGATGTACCGATTCTTGAATTATATTCAGAAACCTTTGGGAGTGGGTTAATATAAAAGGAGAAAAAGAAATAGGTCTGTTTTTTTAAAAGCATCTAGGTTTCCAAAACTGCTTTTCTAATTCCTCATCTGATCTGATCTTCTTGAAGTTTCTCATCAAGTGCCCTTACCTCTATCATTTGTAGGATCCACACAAGAGGGGGGACCAGGTATTCAATAAGCTGAACACTATTATTATAAACAAAGTAGCTTCTCTTCTACCTTGACAAATATGTTACCATAAAGACCTGCAAGTCCAGGTTCAAATCTAGAAGACTCTTCGGAAGTGTGCACTAGAACATGGCAGTGTGGGCAGAGCCACTCCCCAGCCCTGGCCTGTCTCCTTCTCTTCTCATGCCAAGATCTATCCTGAACCATCAGGGATTTTCTACACAAGTGTGTGAACAGCGCAGCCTGCATATCCAAATGCCTTATGCCTCCCACCACACAAATGGCCATTCATCAGTCATCACTCAGGGCCGAGAGTACGTGTACTAGCAGAGAAGACGGCCTCTGAGAGAACAGATACCAGGCAAAACTGGTTCAGGTCACTGAAGCAGGCTTGGAGCCATATGAGCAGCACATTTGGGATTCTGGGTAACCAGAGCGCAGTCTAGAAGGGGTAGCATAAGATCCAGGTGAGCACATCCCCTAGGTCCGCTAACTCTTTATCCCATGGACTCTGAAAAACTCAGGACTCCTCTCACCTAGGTCTACAGTACTCCCACCAAGTGCAAGAGTGTCTGGGAAAAGCTCTCAAGTCTTTGCCACAAAGAGAACCTGTTAGGATTCAAAATATCATTTGCACGTGTGTCACCTCTCACTGAATGTAGAGTTGCACCTCAGTTCCTGCCTTCCTCACTGCTGGGTTCCTGCCGCAGGAGAAGAGGCCAGGTCCCTCAAGTCCACTCAGCCTCCCTCCCCACAGCTGCCTGCCACCCTGTACCTCTCACCACCCCTGGCTCTGACTGGTTCTGCTGGGGTCTTGGTTACAGGAGCAAAGCAACAGTGAGGAGGAGGAGACCCACAGGGCCAGCAGACCCAGACTCCCTCACCTCTACCAGACTTTCGCTGGCAGAGACTCAAGAAGTAAGTCTCTCTCTCTCTCTCTCTCTCTCTCTCTCTCTCTCTCTCTCTCTCTCTCTCTCGTTCTCTGGCAATGGTTCTCTAACCGGCCTGTACATTGTAATCACCTGGAAATTTTTTTTTAAATACTCACAATCAAGGGTCCCATATCCTAAAATTCTGATTTAATTGAGTTGGCATGAAAACCAGTGGCTGATGTCTTGTTTTTAAGCTTCTAGGGTAACTCTATTATGGCTGTATAAATACTTCTCTAAAGCGGTGGTTCTCAGATGTTAGCATCAGAATCATTTGGAGAACTTCTTAAACTATAGATGGCTGGGCCCCAACTCTCAAAGTTTCTAATTAAATAGATCTAGACAGAGGCTGACAATTTGCATTTCTAGCAAGTTCCCAGGTAAAGCTGATGCTGCTGATCTGACACACAGTCTGAGAACTGCCATTCCAGGGGAAATTCTGTATAACCTTAATATTCAATGTGTATGCTGCAGGCCAGCAGCATTAACATCACTTGGGATTTTGTTAGAAATTTGGGACCCCACCCCCTAGCCCAGACCTGACGAATCACCATTGTATCAAGACTCTTTTGCACATGGAAGTTTGAGAAGCATTGTTATAGAAGTTTTGTAACAGGTAGGGACCGACCATGGAGATTTATAGGCCAGCACTTACCTTTTTTGCTACTTTCTAATCAGCCCACGTCATAGGATTTAGGAAAGACTCCCAGCGTATCTCACAGCGTTGTCTATCTAGGCTCTGGGTTCCTTTCTGCATCGAGGGTTTGATGTATGTAGCTCTCCTCCCCATCCCTAAAAGACAATGGATCGCACCTGGGTAGTTAGTGACGCTACAATGTCTGTCCTCTTGATGTGAGTTTTGCGTATTAACTCTTTCAGAAGTATCCCCTGTACCTTTGAACATTTTGGCTAAAGATTTATTATTTAAACTAAGTGAAAATTAATCTCCTGTAGTTTTTATTACCTGTATCCTAGGACCACTGAGAAGAGGGCACCAGGGATAATGATTTTTCCAAGATAGTAGAAATTGAAATCTTTCTTGAATTAAGTAAATGAGTCAATCATCTGGCTCAGAGATCCCTTCATTTTGCATGTCTTAGCACTGGTCACTGCACCTCCTAACACTACAGATTTTTGGTTACTGCTCCACAATTTCAGTGTTACTAGTCCAAAGTCACAAAAATCTTTCCCATTCGGTTTTCATTCTAATTCTCTGTGGTTTTAGAGCCCTAATGGCTCCTCTTTCTCTCTGACCCATTACCTTTACCTCCAAGCACACAGACTGTATGTGTACATGTACTCGTTCACAATAGGGGTCAATATCAGCAGGCAGCACTATGTTATGTGTAGTGGAAAGGTTTGAGATATGGAGCCAAATGGCATACGTCATACTAGTTCTTGCAGAAATCACTTGAGTTTTTGTCCTACAAAATAGGAGAATAATACACACACACCGCCCACCGGGGATAGGCCATGTTCCAAGACCCACATGGGATGCCTGAACCCGCAGTTGGCACCGAACCCTATATGTACTGTGGTTTTTCCTGATAATACACACCTATGATAAAGTTTAAACTTATAAATCAGGCACAGTAAGAGGGTAATAGCCACAGATAATAAAATAGAACAATTATAACAATATACTGTAATGAAAGTTATGGGAATGTGGCATTCTTAAGTAAAGTAAGGGTGACTTAAAGATAAGCTCTGGGATTCGCTGGCAGTCGCTCTGATAACTGAGACCCAGACTAAGTGACTAACAGGCCAGGAGAATTTAAAGTGCATTTAAAGACTCTGGTCCAAGGGACGGTTCACACCCCGAGTGGGACGGGAGAGGACGGTGAGACGTGCAGCACGCTACTCAGAACAGTGTACAATTTAAAACTTATCAAGTGTTTATGTCCTGCATTTTTCACTTAATATTTTGGGCTGCTGTTACCGTGAGTAACTGAACCTGTAGAAAGCCAAACAGCAGATAGCATGGGACTACTGTACAAAGCTTTGCTCAAGTGTTATTTGTCCAGCAGATGTCAGTCTTGCACAAGAAAATACCAAGATGTCCAGCCAAGCAAACCAGGCTCCGGCAAAAACTGTGTGGTTTTGCCAGGGTGACTGGCCGGGGTGGGAGGGGGGCCGGATTTCAAATAAGTTACTAGATTTCATTTTCTTCCATGGCGATGTGATTTCATTGCAACAAGAGAGATTGCAGTTAGAAACGCTGTATTTCACGTATTCCAAGGCATACGTTTTTCCACATTTTACTCTCTCAAATAGAATAAATCTTAATAATTGTTATTGTCAGCCAACTTAATTGTCTAATTTTTTGCCTCCTTAGTGAAATATGAAATAATTATGTCTTACAAACAATGGCTTAATAGATGCAATAAAACACTGTGACTTTAGACATTAAATGCACTTAGTGATTTCGTAGGTTTTCCTTTCATGCTTCTCTAGAAGAATGAGAGGTCTCTTCTTCACAGACAGTCTTTGGCTGAGACAGGGATCACAGCAGTTCCCAAGTCTTTCCAATTCTCTGTGAGTTTGTTTAACCATCTTCTCACAAAGCTATGAATTATCTCTCTCAGTCCACTCTTCTGTCATCCTTTCAGAGCTCATAAGAAGCGGGAAATGGCCATGAAAACAGCTGAGTGCTGTTGAGATTAAAGACTGTGAGAGAAATGTGGACGGTGGGGGATTCACTTACCACCATCAAAGGCAGAGACAGGTGGGGCAGTCCCTCAGACCTACTGAAAATAGTCCCAATCTGCCTCTTCCAGGGTCTGTAATGATCTCCGAAAAATGAGTTATCTCCCAAGATTTCTATATCAAGTCCCAGAAGTCAACCTACTACTGATTAGCAGGCACGGCCGGGTGTGAGCATGGGTAAGAAGTGGCAGCAGCACCCAAGCAGCCACTGCGTCCTGCCTGCACAGTCCTCACAGTGCACCAAGACACCCCCTTAGAGCGGTAACCATGGGTTCAAATCCAGCTCTGCAGAGCTTACCACCAAAAATCTCAAGGGTCTTCATCTTCTCAGACGGAGTTCCTTCTTTTCTTCTAACTCATCTACATAAAGTGAGTGCTTTTCTGTAATCAGCGCAAGGGCACCTTTTCTGCTAAAAGGGGACCCGGTCCCCAGCTATCAGCTTCCTTCCCTCCCACTCTATCATTTAGTTGCTACCAGAGAAGAAGTCTTACTCTTCCTCCAAGTTCCTGGGACAAGATGACCCTCATCATCCCTCATCACGTGCACTGTGCTCAAGAACTTCAAATTCACAGCCCTTTTATCAGTACCCTATTGCTGGAATGTAAACCATTTGACATTTACCACATTTATAAAAGGCAGGGCCAAGGAGGTTTTTAGTTTTTGTTGATTGTTTCTTTTACCAGATCTGAGGCAGCAGGGGCCAACAAATACTCTCTTTGTGAAGTGATCATATATGAGGATGGAAGGTTTCATTTTATGGTCAGCTCTTTTGGTGGCAGTGAGAGAAGAGACAGGAAGGGTTGGGTGGGGAGGCTGGTGCAGAGCATGGGATGAAGGAGGAAACTAGCGTGACATAATCCCATAGGGGTTTCCGCAAAGTGCTGTCGGCTTGCTCTTTGATGTACGGTTTTTCCATATGATAAGATTAACAATAACAAATAGACACACTCACTACATTTTAGACTCACTACTATTCTTAGCACTTTACGGGGATTAAATCATTTACTCCAATGATGTATGTTTTTATTGTTTCCCATTCTATACATGATGGCACCGGACAGTTATTTTTATACCAAAATAAATTCTGAAGAGGAACTACTAGGTAAGAAAAGGGAGAGGAGAAAGAGAGAGGATATTGTAAGAATGTGACCATTATTTTTCTGCCTCATTTATAATTCTTACCAAGGTTGTTATGTGCCTGCTGGGGAAATATAATTTAAAACAAAATCTTTTTCCACACCAGAAAACCTTTCGGAAAAGATATAAGAGAAAGAAAACAGTTTTATTTTTAAATAAGCATTAAACCAGAATCTGATGGGCATCACAGGCAATCCAAGAACAAGACTGGAAACACAGAAAGAAACCTCACCTCTTATACAGCCAAGCAAATACAACCTGTTACCTACTTGTCAAAATAAACAATAACTAGTCCTCAAGCAGAGGACTTACCACACCATTTGCCACTTTTGCCACGCGTGGTTCATCCTAGATTTACCTAGTAAGCAAGGTGGCCAACTGTGGTAGCTAATTGCCTTTATCCAAAGGAATAATAAAATGTATCCTGTCTTTATGGCAGAAGATAGTTCTGTAAGTTGGAGCCAGACTCCTACCCTCCCGTGAAGAGTGGCAGGTAAAGGTGCTATGGCCCTTGATGATTCCATTTCAAAGGGACAGCTTCCTTTGAGAAAGGCACTTCTGGTTTATAAAGGTGATGAGAGGCTCAGTAAGCCTTTTTAAAAGATTTACGTACGAGTAAAGAACTTGCAGGTTTTCTAAAGAAAGGCACTTTAAGAAAAGGTGGGGGAGGGGAAGAAGCCTCTTTCACGACAGAGAAAATTAAGCTTAATTTTCATTTGTATTTGCTGGTTCACCTCTGTGTATCTTCTCACTGCCCCCACCCACCCCCCTTGGCCTTCCCGTTATCTGTATGGTCCCATTCTTTATACTGTGGGAAGCAGAAGGATAATCTCTCCCTGCATCACATAATGCTTATTTTCAGAGTTATTGATTTCAAATGTTTCAATGGATTACCAAGGCCATACCCAAGGCTGTTGGCTGTCGGGCCGCGCAACTGCAGGTCACCACTCGTGTGGAAGGCAATATAAACAGTGCTCCAGAGCAGAGGCCCCACTCCCTCCACGCTCCCGTACCCAGCCCTGCAGGTAGCAAGTACCCCTAGTGAGTATACAGCACTTTCATAGATGTTATCTCATGTAAGTCTTATAATCATATAGACTATTTGAGAAAGAAAATGGCTTGGCAAGATCATGTCACTAGTTGGTTAATCTCAGAATCAGAACCCAGGCCCTTTTCGTGAGGTCAGGCCCCCTGAGTGTGCAGGAGCCCGGCCTGTGGCCGGGGGTCAGGGCAAGCCTCCCTTTCTGTGCGTGGAGTTGCCCTGACCCTCTGAGCGTTGTCACCACTAGTTTGCTTGCCTTCTTATACGCTCACAGAGGATATCACACCGATTAAACAAGAACCCTCACACAACACTTGTAGCTCATAGTTTAGTGAAAGACATGGCAGAAAATTCAACCATTACTTTGATTTAATTTCATGGGGACGTAAAAATGAACTTCCCAGAGGATGGCAGTGCAGGTGAATCTGGACAGAAGAGTAAAGGTAGTGAAGGGAAGTAGAAAGAGAAGCAGGACGTTGATATCCTAGTTAGAGAGAGAACAGGTTCAAGGGCAGGGCGGAACGGGAAAATCGTATCTTCAGAAACGGCACCTGTGCCTAGTGGGAGAAAGGGGACGTGTGAGAGAAGATCAAAATTAAGACTAGGAAAGATCAATAGAAATCAAATTATGAAACCAAGTTCTCTGGGTTATTTTAACTATTTTGATTTAGTCTAGGAAGATAGGGAGCCACTTAAAATTTTACAAAGGAATGATTTGATTAGATTGACCTTTTAGATCACTCTGGCTGGGGTGTGACAAACAGAAAGATTAGGGAGCCAGGGAGGGAGAGGAATCGTTCCAGAGTCTGTCACAGAAGACTGAGGAGAACTGGGACGGCCAGAAAAAAGATGAGGGTACTGGGAATGGAGGGGAAGAAGAGTGGAGTTTTGAGATTTTTAATATATACAGTGGCTAAACCTAGAGCCAATAGATTCATGTTTAGGAGGCGAGAGGTGAAGAAAAGAAAGAAAATGTCTAGGTTTTTTTTCTTGGGTGACTAAATGAATATTAATGTCCTTTATAAGAACAGAATATAGTAGTAACAAGTTGGAAGGCAAATATTTTGAAGAATAATTTTCAAACATCAAAATAATGACTCATGAAAGTATAATATAAACATGTTCAAAGATTTTATTTATTAATTAATCAGGTTAATTGTACCATGTTTGAACTGAATATTTGAGAAGAATATTTGAGAAGCTAGTTATAAACAGACAAAGTAATAAATTGCCCAGTTATCTACAAAGCTGGTTCATTTCCAACAATACCATAAATTAATCTCTGGGAATACTCATCACACTGGAAGGAAATTATTTGCATCTCTATCCAACATGAATTTTCAAGGTAACCCCTGTCCCTGCAGGGTAGTAAAATAGCCCTGTAAATAGAAACTCAAAACCAACCCTGTGCCAAAAGCATATATATCTGCTGACGGGAATGGAACCATCGGGCGGGAGAGACTGTGGCTCAGGAGGGAAGAGAGAATGATGAACCGAGGTCACTGGAGAATTACAATGAGTTGAGATCCAAAGCACTCCGGGTGAGTTAGCCGTGAACTAGACCTGCAGATCTGTGGGATCGGAGGAAAGGAAGGACAGGTGTGAATACAGTTGTATTGGTCATTTAAGAGGAAGACAAGAAATTGCTGCCTATTTGGTTTCTCTCTTGTTCTGTTTGTGTCATAACTAAAAGCGTCATGCAGGAGCTTTCAGGAAGATAGTACAGGCAGTCACTATGGAGAAAGGACAAGAGAAATATGTGTTAATGGAAACGTGTATTATGTTTCTATTATGAATAATGTTGGGGCTCAGCTCAAGGTGCAAAACATGGGTTGGCAATGGTTTTGCAATTTTCCACAACAGTGCTCAGCAATATATATCAAAAAATAAGAATTGCCCTGGCCAGTGTAGCTCAGTGGATTCAGCACGGACTGCTAACCAAAGAGTCACCGGTTCAATTCCCAGGCAGGGCACATGCCTGAGTCACGGGCCAGGTCCCCAGTGGGGGCCATGTGGGAGGCAACCACTCACTGAGGTTTCTCTCTCTCTCTTTCTCCCTCTCTTCCCCTCTCTCTAAAAATATAAAGAAATAATAATTTTTTTTAAAGAAGAATAAAGTATAGATGTACTTTTTTTTTTAAGATTTTATTTTTAGGGGGAGGGGGAGGGGAGGGGACAGGATGCAAATAACTGTAATTGAACAACAATAAAGTAATTAAAAAATAAATAAATTTAAATCATTAAAAAAAGATTTTATTTTTATTTATTTTTAGAGAGAGGGGAAGGGAGGGAGAGAAACAGCAATGTATGGTTGCCTCTCACATGGCCCTCACGGGGACCTGGCCTGCAACCTAGGCATGTGCCCTGACTGGGAATCAAACCGGGATCCTTTGGTTCCCAGCCCCTGCTCAATCCACTGTGCTACACCAGCCAAGGCTAGATGTACTTTTATAAGTATAAAAAATAAGATGTGAATGCTCCCAGAAATCTCACTTCCTGGTGAGAAGAGCAGAAAGCCTGTCATATGACGCTGGTGCTGGTGCTGCTGCTGCTGCTAATGCAAATAACTTTAAATGTTTCTTGTAGTCGTGAGAAACATTTCCACAGGTGGGGTATGAAAGTTTCTACCAACGCCAATACCCAAAACTTGTCTCAAAAATGCATGACCTGTTTCCTTTTCCTTCCCACGGCAGGCGTTCTCCAGCACCACAGCAGCACGTGCTCGGACAGCAGTGGCTTCGTGGAAGAGCCTAATCCCCACCCCTTCTCACAGGAGGCGGTGCTGCCTCCAACATCCAGCTCTTGCTCGCAGGCCCTACAAGCTCTTGAACTCAGCAGGAGAAAGGCAGCATG
Organism: Micronycteris hirsuta; assembly: GCA_004026765.1. Classification (NCBI taxonomy): domain Eukaryota; kingdom Metazoa; phylum Chordata; class Mammalia; order Chiroptera; family Phyllostomidae; genus Micronycteris; species Micronycteris hirsuta. The sequence continues at coordinate 1,207 of PVJI01004470.1, read as the reverse complement.
GTTCACAGGAAATCTGACCAGGCTGAGAGACTTGAGTCTACGTCCTGATGCTGTCACAAACTGCATGCACAGGGAAAGACCTTAGGCACATCCCTTCGTTTCTCTGTGCATTGGTTTCTCTACTATGTGGGTATCAGAATACTTCCTATATAGACAGTAGTGAACTGGACAAAGAATTTTCTTCCAAGCTTCGACACTGCCTAAGAAATTCAGAGGATTTAAGGATGATGAAGTTTGAGAAACAAGGGTTGCTACCGAAATGCTCTCAAAGGGCTCGGGCGCAGTGAGGAAGGACAAATCCCACCGTGAGGCTCTGAAACCTCGGTGCAACCTGCAGTGGGATTTCCTCTGAGCCTCTACTCATCCTTATGTGCTCCCCATCAAATTCCAGAATGCCTTCCATTCTGGAAGCCTCTCCCTTGAAACTGGTTTCTCCCTCTACCCAAATTTGGTATCTTTATAGAAAAAGAAATCAGTGGGATTCAGAGTCCCTCTTCTTGGCCATTGCCAAAATTTTACAGTATTTTCTGCTGGCAGAAAACAATACAAATAAAAACATTTCAAAACCTTGCCATGTTTTAGAGAACTAACAGTTATGGTTTGTGTTGGATGGAAAATGTTTTGTCAACAATCAGGGCTTGAATCTGGGATCATGACAAACCAGTGGTATATTAAAACTTTCAAAAAGGCAAACCCATCTCGACTTAGAATAGTCCTAATTTTCTTCAGGTAATCAACCTCTTCACTTTACCTGCCTGGCAGAGGAAAGGGGACCACTCACATGAGGAAGATAACAAAATCTGGGGGCTCTGTGTCTTGCAGTCACAATTCCTGCCATTCAATAAAAAAAAATCATTAATAGCAAAAGATGAGACCAAAGGATGAAACAAACCAGCAGTAAAAAGGCATAATAGAAGCAGATACCCAGGTGACCCTGAGTTTGAAGTGAGCACACAAAAATGATGGTTATAATGCACGAGAAAATGGAGAAAATAGAAAGTTGGACAATTTCATCAGAGAATTGAAAAGAACAGAAAATAATCAATGAACATTTTAGAGCTGAAAAATACAGTTTATTAAACTCAATGGAACTATTTAGCAAAAGACTGGATTATCAACAAAATAAAATTAGTTAATTAGCAAGATGGAAGATTGACAGATCAACCAAAGATATCAACTAAAGTACAGAAATTTTAAAAGTGGAAAA